>CAIGRT010056376.1:0-14828 GCA_903798405.1 Fraxinus platypoda | reverse complement strand
TTGGTTTGGTTCAAAACCATTTTGTGAACGGGTCCACGTGGCACCGAATCAACGGTTTCTAAAATGCGATTTCGGTTCGATTTTTCGGTTTGGCGATTTTTGCTTACAGCCCTAGTAACGAGGGGGTTGTGACGTTTCTGCTTGATTTCTCAAGTCTGCCCCGTCTCTTCTCTCTGGCTTATTTCTAGGTGAGGATGAGGAATCCCCTGAGGTTCGTATTCTTGGTATTGTTCTTGCCCTCTTTGAACATGGGATGTCTGATGGACATATTTCTAGGCCTTGAGGGTCTGATTCAATTAAAAACGCTGATAGACCCTTGGGGTTCATGCTCTTGAGCATATTATGGTGGAAAGTTTCCCTCATGCGGAATGTTATCGTCGGGTCGGCTTGTAGCGTAGTTGGTAGAGGTGTCTACTTCCACCTCCCTCTCCGTTGGGCTGACATCCTTGCCATGCACTTGAGGGTACGCTGCCGTGTCATTCTCCTCACCTTCTTGGGGAAACATTCCATGCTAAGGCGTTGTACCTTGCCTGTTGGTGCATTTGCATGAGTAGCTGATGTATGGCAGCGTTCTGCTGGGCCATGTTTCTCATAATCGCAGTCATTTTCCCTACTTCCCTGGCTAAGCACGCTGTGGTACTGCCTCGCCTGTGTTGGTGATGGGGACGACGCATGTTCACATTTGTGAGGAGGACCTCTTCTTCAGAAGCCTCATGCTGCTTATTTATACTCTGCGATCCGTGGTTGCTAGAACTTATAGCGAGTATTTGACTTTGAGCTAAAACAAGGCGCTTTAGGTGCTCTTTCTTTGCAGCGGTTCTTTCTTCAAGGTTCTGCTTCAAATGACTTTTACCACGAGGATGTTCGTGGTTATGGTGTCGAATTTCCCACATACGGCATCAATTTGTTGACCCCAAAAAACGTACCATGATGTGGCCAATAGATCCCAAGGCCTCTCATGTCCACGCAAGCTGAATTCCTGCACACTTGGACAAATTGTTAATCACATGTGGCCCTCTCCGAATGGGGCGGAGTTGGCCTCGCGCACTCCGACGGTCAAGTCAGTTGGAGAAATAGTTTAGAGTGTTGGAGAGCTTTGAACGCGAGCCTCCAATAAATAAAAAAAGGGTCGGCTGGGGGTGAATGGTAAAAATGTGTGTGGCAAGAATATAGCTTTGAGAGTTTAAACTTGCATTACCTTTGAATGGTACCGAGTGTGAGCTTTTATACTTGAGCAAAATGAGTGAGGTCCGCTGGATGATAGTGCATGTGGCCTCATCCAGGCAACTGTCCTCTCTTCTCA
Source organism: Fraxinus platypoda (assembly GCA_903798405.1). Lineage (NCBI taxonomy): Eukaryota > Viridiplantae > Streptophyta > Magnoliopsida > Lamiales > Oleaceae > Fraxinus > Fraxinus platypoda. The sequence continues at coordinate 13,525 of CAIGRT010056376.1, read as the reverse complement.
TGTACATCAATCAATCACGGCCTTAAATGCTAAGACCACTTTTGTACTCCTAAGGCCTAGCTTGAGCTTTTAAATTTGACCAAATAGGATGGCGGTGGCGACGGTAGCGGTGAGTCGTCTTGTCAACCATGTAGCACAAGATCCGCCCAAGATCTTGTTACTGCCTCATTCCATAACGAGTCTTCCAATGGGGTTCGTGCGTAACGGGTTCGACTCAGTTCTTTCTATACGTGGAGAAGAGGGTGCCTACTCTTGGGGCGGATCGTCCGTACGTACGTACGTAATGGAACCGTCCCATGCCTGCGTGTAATGTGTGGAACCCCCCAAACTACTTGCCACGTAGGTCAGTTGGGGCCACATATGGGTCCATGTTTGGCGAGGCGTAGCAAGATTCATAATTTTTTTATCAAGATCAAATTTTTAACTCTTCCAAATAAACATTTAGATTATTCAAGTCCATTTTTTTTAAAAAAAATATCTTTTAAGCTCAACGAAATATACACATGGTTGGAAATGAAAGTCAAAAGGTCATATTACTTTTTACAACAAAAAAATTACATTTAGCTGATGTGTGATGGAGCTTTCTTGAATAATAACTTATTTTTTTGTTTGTGTGCGGATTCTGACTTTTATCAACTTTTCTCCTTTTGTATTTGACAAAATATCAATGAAAGACCAAGATTTTTCTGCTTTGAATCTTTTTGAGAAATCACGCTAAAGGCAAAGTCATCTTCTCACCAAGGATAACAATGGGCTAGGCCAATTGGCAAATAATTTAGGTTAATTATATTCACACCACAATTTTTATTTCTTACACCACATTTTACTTGCACTTAACATTCTTAATCTTTACTCATAATAGTACACGTCCTCAATGTTTTTTCATGTCATTTTCGTCCTTAAACTTTTCATTAGTCAACACGTTTTGTTTTTAATAACAGTTTTATATTTAAAAGTTTGTTGAATTGGTGTAAAACAACTTATTTTTTCATCATAATTCAAAAGATTTGAAATTTTAGTAACATTAGCGTGAAATGCCAATTACCTTCTAGGAAACATTGCTGCTGGTGTATCACTATTTTTATCAAGTCAAACCGACAATATCAAATTTAAGAGGATAAATCATTTTTGTCTTAACTCGTAGTAAATGTGGCCTCGGGACTAACCGTACTTAGTCTGTCTCGAACGGAACAAAATGGTTGGTACGAGCATCATATAATAAATGAATCTTTTGAGCCAGACTTAACCAATCTTGATTGCTTGTTTCGGATACTTTCTTTTCAACTAGCTTTATGAAACTTATCTTCACTACGTGACGACACCTAGCACGTTATGTAAAGCCAAAGTCTAGATTGTAACGCACTTAATTGCTTATTGAAGTTGTTCTGGTATTAACATTACAGCTTTGATATTAAAGCTAAATGTTTGCTCGAGGAACTATAGCTTGCTTTGATAATCTCGTGTTTTCTAAGTGTCAACAGTGTCTTGGTTACGGATCTATATGAGAATGATTGCTGTCAATGATTTTATGCATTTGGCTTTAAGTATTGACGCTTACTGTGATTGGGGACACCGAGAAACTGACATAAGAATCTTTATGGCCTTCTAATGCATGAGTGTATATGGCATTTCTTTGCTTCGAAGAATCATGACAAAAATTCACTGTAAAGATTTGAAATTTTAGTAATGTTAGCGTGAAAAGTTTGCTATAGGAATGTGTTGAGGTGAAATACGGAATCTCTTGGAATTGTTAGGGAGATAGCTTCAACATACACCACTGTCTCCAAATTGTTCTCTCACGACAGTTGTTAGGGAGATAACTTCAAAATCATCATCTACAAATTCTTCTCCCATGAGTCCATGACAGTCCCATCATCTCCTCCATCTCGCCTAGATTTGGGTGTGGATGGACCGGTTAGAGTATTTCAATACCAGGATCCAATTATTATACTTTGGGTATTTTGTAAATAAAAACCATTCGAATCTTATAATTATTGGAACCAAACCCAAACTCGAATCGTTGATTCCAATTCGAGTTTGGTTCTATCCATAATATTTTTGAAATATATTTAATAATGTCTCCATAAAGACTCTTTCATATAACACACTAATACTCGACAATATTTGTGGAAGGGAGAAAATCCAGCTAAGAAATTTTCAATAAACTAAGAAATTCAACTACATGACTTAAAATAATGGAGACTAAAAATCAAGAAAAGCAGATAAAATTAAATTATAATTCGAGAACAAATTATTTTTTCTTAATAAATCTTATTTGATCCATAATTGAGACTTGCTAGAGCCAACAATATAATTATAGGGAATGTTTAAATTATTCAACTCTTAAAATGAACCGACATAATAAATACTAATTAGATACATAAATATGTGTATCAATGAATTACATTCCACATATTGAACCCGCTATGTTTTAGAAAAAAAAAAAGGAAAAATTATATTTCAAAAGAGAACTATGAATTCGAGATAACAAAAATTATACACCACAGCCAAAGTAATGAAAATATAAAGTTCAATTGCCACACGTTATATAAAAAATTTAAAAATTACTTAAGCTTGTAGACGTATATGAAAATAAAAAGCTCAAATTGCAAAGAATGAGTGTTTTAATTCATCAACTTACATAAATAATACTAGCTTGAACTTTTTGATTCATAGAAAGTGCAAATTGTATAGATTAACATGTATTGACCTACTTAAGGTTAAATTATAGCACAAGACCTCTACGTCTCGCTATGCATTATTTTTATTCGAATTTTTTATTTTCTCGTTTATTTATTTTAATTACATATATCAAGCCATAAAAATATTTAACCCCCTCAACTATTTATAAAATATAAAATCGAGTTATCGGATTGGATTGACCTATATTCATATTTAATCAATTTAGTTAACGGATTATCGGATTAAAATCTTGATCAGGTTATCGGACTGAGACTCTAAGTCCATCTTCCATTAATTTCATCAGATTCAGATCGAATTCCAATCCATTTGACAGCCCTATCCTTTGTACCATTAATGGTGGCGAAATGGGGGAGATTTTAGATGTGGGATTTTCCCTTGTTGGTGGTTTGTTGTTTTTGTCAAGTTTTTAGTCTTGGTTTTCTTGTGACAGTTGTGAACAATGATGTGATGATGGGATCGGAGGTGGTGGGTGGAGTCAGGACTGTCGTCCCCACCTCTAGTATTCGTATCGACGAGCTTGGGTAGAGGGACGGGAATCACGGGATGGAACGAGGCGGTGAGTGGATGGAAGAAGATGATTATAATTTATTTTTCTCTTATTTTATTTTAAATTCATTTGACAAAAATGTCCTTCAATTAAAAAAAATTAAAGACAATTGCATTGCACGCACAAAATTAACTATCTTTTGAACGAAGTTCATGCAAAAGGACCATTTATGCCCAAAAAAATACAAAGGTTTGAGACCATTTGCACTATATTTGAAAGGTTTGGTTCAAAAAATGCAAAAAGGGCAAATGTTTTGGACCATTTGCACCAATTTCCCTTGTTAATGGGTTGTTTAACATCTACTTTTGGCTTATAAGCTCTATCCACTTATGACAATCTAAAAAAAAAGTGTTGAATATTCTTGTTGTATTGTTTAGTAGACAAGATTAGGCATAAAAATGTACAAAACTGCACCACGCTAAAAAGTGAAAATGTAGCTTCAGAGTTATGGAACATTTTGAAATTATTGGAAGAAATGCGAGTTTTTCAGTTATAATTTTTGTTGAGATAGAGGAGCACAATCATGTTTGGCACAACTTGAAAGTTTTCCATCTTCTAGCTAGGCAACATATGTGTGCATACGATGTAAACGACTCACATGGATCACTGAATCACACAATGTAATCTATAGAGGTAGAAAAACATATATTTGATAAAAATTTCGAGTTTAAATTTGAACTTTGTCTTATCACATTGAGAGCCAACAATTTGTAACTTAAAAATTAAGTAATTTGTTGAACAAATATCAACCAATTACGACGAAAGACAAGAAAACTACGAAAAAATTGTATAAAGTTTTCATTGAAGACGTAATTTCTCCATTACGTCACTACCATTTGGCCTTATCATCTCAACAAAGATATAAGGATAATAATAATTTATATAGTCAACTTGATAAATCAAGTTGAATTGTTATGTCACCACAATATATGACATGAAAGATGGAATCAAGTTATATATATGATATTTAGTTGCAGCTCCTTCTCGCAAAAATATAACAAACTTTACTCCAAAGTCATGTTTAAAACGAGGAAGAAAATGTGGATTCAAAAACGACTTTCTTTATTCTATTCGGAAACGTAGTTGAGATATTTTTAACTGATAAATTTTAACAATCAGACCATTTTTAAAACGTGAAAAATAAGTAAATGGAAACAAAAATACGAGTGTAATTGATATTTTAAATCTTTTTTCAAATTTAGAATATTAATCAAGTTGAAAGTTTGATATCAACTACCCATGGCATTACCTTAAAAAATACAGACAAATAATTAACCTCTGCGAAAGGCAATCTTCACCTAACCTAAATAATTTAAGGATTGAGACATGGCTTCTTATTGAAGGGCAGAAGCACAAAGAAAGGTATCTAACCTATAGAACCCTATATAGTATATATATTGTTTCAAATTCAAGTATACAAATGGCAACCCCCAATCTGCAATCCAAAGAAAATGCATCAATGAAGCCATCCTATAAACGGTACTCAATAACGGGCCCCAATTATTATTTTGAACAGAGTAAAGAAATCGTAGACCAGAATATATTGGGATTAAGAATGTCATATAATCATCAAAAGAAAAAGGATGATGTAAATATGATGATGTTGGGTTTTGCAATTGTCTAAAGAAAGAGGGGCAGCTCAAAAACATTATTTTGAATGGTTGGTAGTGGGTTAAGATGGCCCCGAGGGTTTCTTAAACTTCACTTGCAAATTTCCAGCCTATTTGAGTCAGTATATAATGAGCCGATTCTTTAATTGCTGCTTCACAGGTCGAGTTTCAAAGAAAAGCTCAGAGTCACAGGTACTGTACTGAAGTATTTTCTTGATTTATACTCTGTTCTTGCTTTCTTGAAAGTAATAGTCTTCCATTTTCGTTTACATTTTATGATGATCCGACAAAAATCGTAATACCTATCTGGGATTTCTTTGATTAAGATGGTTATTTGATATTTTTCTGGTGGACGTAGAAATCAGGAGACAATATGGAGAAACAATCTACAAGCAATGCCAACAACGTGTTTCATCCTCAGGTGAATGAAAAGATTTTGTTTTTGCAGCTTTCCGTGTTCTTATATTGAGTTCTTTGATGCCCCCAATTTCTTCATTATTTGGTTGTCTTCCGTTATTGGGCATTTCTTGTGGTACCATTTTTTAATTGAGTTATCAAGTGTTGCATTATTTTACCCCCTCTTTCTACAGTATTCAAGCAAACATAAATTTCAGATAAACTGTAGTTCTCCTTTGTATCTTTTTTCGAGTTTCCAATTTGACTTTCTTGGAAGGGGTGTTTGGAGAGTTGGGAGAAGGGCTTAACATTTGTATGTCTTAACAAAATAAGAAACTAACAATCACATCTTTGTTGCAACTGCAAAATGTCAATCATGAGGTCATGTCAGGAAGTATATGTTTTTTAATCTCAAAAATAAACATTATAATAGCGATGACAGTGTTGGGTTGAGGCCACTGATTGTATATAGGGATGTTGAAAGCTTCCAAAATAATTGTGGCTTAGGAGGGGTTAATTGTAAGACGTCTGCAACTGTAATTTTTATTGGTAGTGTAATTATATTTCTTAAGTATCTAAGCTACCTTTAGTATGGCGATTTGGTGTAGAACCACAAACAAAGCTATGCTACAATCTTGTCTAGTGTACACATATTGTCCCATCCTGAATGTTTTTTTTTTCTCCTTCTATGTTCTAATTTCAGCACATATCAGTTATATGAATCAATATTTTGGTATTTCTGGCAGAACTTGAACGAGGAGGTAAACGATTCAAGCAGCAGAGCTTCTATAAACATCATACTCAACCACGATTTCTCTGGAGGACTACATCTGTGGCACCCCAATTGTTGTGATGCTTTTGTGATTTCCGAAGAGTCTGGTAACTCTGAAGGAATACCTGCCAAGCTAAGTGGTCGCTATGCTGTTGTAACTAATCGGAGGGAATGCTGGCAAGGCTTGGAACAAGACATTACCAACCAAGTTTCCATGGGTTCCACTTACACAGTTTGTGCTTGGGTGGCAGTGTCTGGGGCTCACCACAGTACTTCTGATGTGCTGGCCACTCTAAAACTTGAATACCAAGATTCAGCAGTTAGTTATTCGTTCATTGGAAGGTAAAGTTTGCTTTCACTTGGTTCTTCTACTGCTTAAGAAATTAGTTCTTGATTGCATTGACCTGGTGCAGAATTTCTGCGACAAGGGAGCGTTGGGAGAAAGTGGAAGGTACATTTTCACTGTCAACTATGCCTGATCGAGTTTTATTTTATCTAGAAGGACCTTCCCCTGGTGTTGACCTTCTCATAAGATCTGTAATGGTTTCCTGCTCTAGTTCGGCTGAATATGATGTAAGTTTATCTCAAGTACATTTTTTTCTTACATGTAGACTTGGAGATGGATTAAAGCTCTGTAACTTATCTTTTGTCGGTGAATAAGTACCACTAAGTGCATTATGAGTAATTTTGGCTAAGCTTAAAATGTTTAGTTTTAAGTAAATAAGTAACTTATAAAATAAATATTTTTTTAGGTCATTGGAAATAATTCCTTAACTTTGACAATAAGGTAAGGGTAACTTTGAAAAAACGTAACATCTTTCACATGGAAGTAAAAAAATATAAGTTATCCTAACAAGTTTGTAGATAAAAAGTTACTTAACAGTAACTTACTTTTTTTAATCTTATCACGTGCTCTGGACTGAGACACAACAAATCAAAGTTAGCTCTTTTTGTTTATTTCCTCTCGCACTCTTCTCAGCTCTTCTTGTCTCATCTCTGGTTGGTTTCTAATGTGGTATTGACTTTAACTACTGATAGAGCCGAAGCACAGGATCTATCTGTGATGGAGATGAGAACATAGTTCTGAATCCAAAATTTGATGATGGCCTTCAAAACTGGTCTGGAAGAGGTTGCAAGATTGTCTTGCATGACTCTATGGCAGATGGCAAAGTCCTTCCGATGTCTGGAAAGTTCTTTGCATCTACAGCAGATCGCACGCAGAACTGGAATGGAATTCAGCAGGAGATAACGGGGAGAGTTAAACGAAAGATTGCTTATGAAGTTGCTGCTGTAGTTCGAATATATGGTAATAACGTCACTAGTTCAGATCTTCGGGCTACATTGTGGGTTCAGGCAGCAGATCTCCGTGAACAGTACATAGGGATTGCCAGGTAATTTCTGTCTCCCCTTTCAATGGGATACTTTCAGTTTACAGCCATGAATCTTGGTGTGCTTTTACTTTATCTTCTGAGAGATGAACTAAATTTCCAAACTTAAAGTTCCTCCGAACATAACTTTCTTGTGATCATATTTACAATAGTATCTGAACAATCTTCTGCACTTCACAATTTTTTTTGCTGTAGAATGCATATTTCTCGAGAGTTTGTCTGCTTTTTTGTTATATGGTCCCATTGTTAGGTTTTGATGACTCTCCCAAGTTTCCACATTAGACGGTGATCATTTTCATAGAGATCTGACAAACTATATATAGATTTATTTCTTAGTCTGTGTTACACTTTTATATTCTTTTCATTCTTTCCATCATTTAGTGAAAACCAATAAGTAAAATATGTTGTTTATTTTTGTTACATGGTCCCAATTTTTTTACTTCTTTCGGCATGGATTAGTATTTTCAAGCACATTTGCTTCATGATAGCTGGCTGGTTATGTAGTGTGCAGGCAACAGACAAAGATTGGGTGCAGTTGAAGGGAAAATTTCTCTTGAATGGTTCCCCTGCAAGGGCAGTAATTTATTTAGAAGGTCCATCTCCAGGCACTGATATTCTCCTTAATAATCTAGTTGTGAAGCATGCTGCAAAAGTCCCACCTTCATCTCCACCAGTCATCAAGGTAGTTGAATAATTTCTACGTACTTTTATGGGCCCGAAACACTTGCTTGGATGCAAATTGCAGAGAAATAAAAGTAAAAGTATTGTGATGAATTTCCATTTTTCCAGGATGCAACATTTGGAGTTAATATTATTGCTAACAGCAACCTCAGTGATGGCACCAATGGTTGGTTTCCCCTTGGAAATTGTACTCTATCCGTTGGAAATGGTTCTCCACATATCCTTCCTCCCATGGCTCGAGATTCCCTTGGTCATGAGCCATTAAGTGGTCGCTATATACTTGTGACCAAACGTACTCAGACGTGGATGGGCCCTGCTCAGATGATAACGGATAAATTGAAACTCTATTTGACATATCAAGTGTCTGCATGGGTTCAGATTGGCACTGGTGCAACTAGACCTCAGAATATTAACGTTGCTCTTGGCGTGGACAGCCAATGGGTAAATGGTGGCCAAGTTGAGATTAATGATGACAGATGGCACGAAATTGGAGGATCTTTTAGAATTGAGAAGCAACCAGCAAAGGTAATGGTTTATGTCCAGGGTCCCGATGCTGGCGTAGATTTGATGGTTGCTGGACTTCAAATCTTTCCGGTTGACAGAGAAGCGCGATTTAAACAGTTAAAGAGAGAAACCGATAAGGTACACTAATGAATTGAGTTTCCATGGCGTGATGGTAATTTGTTTAAGAATTTTTTTTATTTAATGCATATGTTGTTATGCAGATACGCAAGCGTAATGTCATCTTGAAATTTTCCACATCTGATTCAACCACTTTGCTTGGCACGAATGTGAAAATTAGACAAATGCAAAATAGTTTCCCGTTTGGATCATGTGTGAGTAGATCAAACATTGACAATGAAGACTTTGTTGATTTCTTCTCCAAAAACTTCAACTGGGCTGTCTTTGGAAATGAATTGAAGTGGTATTGGACAGAAGCGCAGCAAGGAAACTTGAATTACAAGGATGCCGATGAGCTCTTGAACTTTTGTGTAAGCCATAACATTCAAGTCAGGGGTCACTGTATCTTCTGGGAGGTGGAGTCTGCAGTTCAGACATGGATACGTACTTTGAACAATAATGATATGATGTCAGCTGTTCAAAACCGTCTATCGGGCCTACTCACTCGCTACAAGGGAAAATTTAAGCACTATGATGTGAATAATGAAATGCTGCACGGTTCATTCTATCAAGATCATTTGGGAAAAGATATCAGGGTAAATATGTTCAAGATTGCTAATCAACTGGATCCTTCTGCCATCCTATTTGTGAATGATTACCACATTGAGGATGGTTGTGACTCACGATCATCCCCGGAGAAGTACATTGACCACATTCTTGATCTCCAAGAACAGGGAGCACCTGTTGGAGGAATAGGCATACAGGGGCATATAGACAGTCCAGTTGGGCCAATTGTCTGTTCTGCCCTTGATAAGTTGGGAATTCTTGGACTTCCAATATGGTTCACAGAACTTGATGTGTCTTCTGACAATGAGTATGTTAGAGCTGATGATTTGGAAGTCATGCTTCGGGAAGCTTTTGCCCACCCTGCAGTCGATGGCGTTATGTTGTGGGGATTCTGGGAGTTGTTCATGAGTCGAGATAATGCACATTTAGTGAATGCTGAAGGGGACATGAATGTTGCCGGTAAAAGATACCTTGATCTTAAGCAAGAGTGGTTGACTCGTTCTCATGGCCATATAGACAAACAAGGTCAGTTTGAGTTTAGAGGATTTCATGGATCGTATGAAGTTGAAGTTGTTACTCTTTCAAAGAAAGTGACCAAGACATTTATCGTTGATGAAGGGTTGGAGCCAGTCGCTATTGCTATCAATTTATAGTCGCGCTTCAATAATTAAGAGATTATCACACTTGAACTGCTATATATATATATTATTACCTGTGAAAGAAAGAAGATAATGTATTGCTGACTTGGGAATGTGCTGTGGGTAGTGTAAATTTGTTGGTTCTATTTGCAAGATTCATAATAAAGAATAAGAAAGTGTTTTCTGTTGTTGATATGATAGTTCATATTAATGAATATGTTGATTTGTGCCATCTTCTGTTTACACTGAGTTTCTTTGTTCAAAAGTAGGTGTAAATGATGTGTCAATGAATCATTGATGGATATCCAGTTGGACAGCAGATCTCAACTCGTGATAGCTAATAAAGGGCCAATTTTTGTCTAAACTAGTACATATTTTTAGCATTAATTTTTGCAAGAAACAACACAATTTACCACTAAAAAAGAAAGCCATAATTCTAATACATAAAAATTGTTGAAGAAGAAGATAATTCAAACTCGAATATCTAAAATTCTACAAAACCCACGACGATGTGCATATATACATAAACATTTAAGAGAAGAAAGAGATAATACAGAACTCAATAACTTCAAATTCACAAAAAATGTAAGAGAAGATCGAAAAATGGCTTTTCTATTTATGTGAGCTTTTAGGATTAATCAAGACAAAGTCGAACAATCCATGGGAAAAGGCAAAGAATTAAGGTTTATAATATTTCTTCCCGTCATATTTATCTCTTAACAGCTATTTTCATTGAACTTTATCTTATGTTACTACATGTTCACCAAAATTTTAAAAAAGTTACTCACTGCTCACTCATATTTAAAAAAAGTTACCAATTCATTATTCATACCAATTTCATCCAAGCACCTGGACTCCATCAATGCCACATAGGGTTTTCATCCGTCAATGTGTAATTTTGTGTCCATGTAGATGGATAGAATTGGTGCGAGTGATGGATATTAATTTATTTATTTTTAAATATGGGTGAGTAGTGAATAACTTTTTAAATTTAAATGAACAAGTCGTAATTTAAGGTAAAGTTTAATCGACACTGATTTAATTAACTATATTATGACGAGTGCGTTTAAGCGTTCAAAAATTTAAAAACTGTTTTGTTTTGTAAAATATGTTGATAACAAGTATATGGTAAAACTATGAATTAAGTTTACCCAACATGCATATAGTACATACAATGTAGTTTTTACTTTTTACTGATTGAAGAAATTTTTGTTAAAATTTACATTCTAAAAAAGTAATTATAAAGCGTATTTACGTAAATTTCTACTTATTCATATAAACTAGTTGTAAACTTATGCCCATGTTTGGTAACTATTCTTTCAAATAATTAAGCTCCTTGTACAGATAAAATGTGCATGAATTTTTACAGATGATGATGTAGCAACATTGAATTGACCGATTTAAAGTTTTTTTTGTTCAACATCCAATGAAATTGTGCCAACTGACAATCTGTCAAATTGTCTAACAAAAATCCTTGTAACATGTAGCATGATTGTCTTTCGGAACCCTTTTTTTTTCATACTCATTTATAATCATACATTCCCGCAATAAAATATTTTTCTTGTAAATCCAAAAAATTTCCCACTTTTTAATAACACATTCTCCAAAAAAATTCTATTTAAAAATTTAGTCTTTACAAAAATTGGCTGTACAAGAGGGACCATATTTGGTAATTAGTAAATATCTCAGGGTGTATTTAATTGATTTTATTTTATATGAAAAATGTCATTTTTTCACCTAAGTTCCTACTTTTGGAGTGTTCAATTGACATTTTTTCTATCGATTTTTTTTTTTAAAAGTTGGTCATGTGATCATATTTTCTCAAAAATAAGGAAGACTTTTTTTTTTTTCTCTCTCTCTCTCTCTCTGGGATGTGTATATTTTTATTTTTAAGGCAATTTACACCCACACTCTCTCGTCTAACCCATCTCTCTCATCTATCCACAAATAAAAGATGAACAAATATAATATTTTAAAGAGTGAAAATTAAACAAATCAAATATATCTAATAAGTAATTTCCATGCAAATAAGTTTTAGGCTACAACTTATTTTTTTCCATACAAATTCTATGTTTCCCAATCAAACACGTTCTTATTCTTTTACTTAAATCGTCACCTTCAACAGGCAATACTATAAACAAATAATAAGGACGTTGGGACCAAGTTGCAGATATAAGAGGAAGAAATAATCAATTCATTTACTATTAGTACATACCAGTTGAAGATTAAAAAATCGAATGGAGAAACAGTCTCATCTATGTATTGCAAAATTTCCAGCCACATTACGTCTCTATATAATGAGCCTTTTTTTTCGTTGCTGCTTCAGAAATCGAAACCCATTCGAAGGTACTCGAAAGTGTTTGTAATACTCATTTGGGATTTCTTATAGTAACATGTTTTTATTGATGTTGTGCTGTTGAACCTAGGAATCAAGAGACGGTAGCAATTCTAGTCCTAGCCTTCACTCTGAGGTGCGTAACTGAGGTTTTGCAGCAGTTTTTAGTTTTCATTTAAGGAGGATCGGAGAGGGATGTTTTGGGGAGCGCTAAACTTTCGTGATGATGGCTTAATGTTTGTAAGGACAGTTTATAAAGAAAATTAGATGGTTCACATTTTGAAATGTTAAAATCAAGACTATAGGATGATTTAATTAGTGATTTCAATGTCTTATATTAATCATATAGAAGTGAACTTGTGAATAGAGAGAAATATCAGGCTTGTACTTTCTTGTGTTGGTCGCATATTAAAGGTTCCACTGTATCTTGGAGGTGTATTTTGTACTGGCCAAGTGCATCACTGGTATGGTTGGACTTGGGGCAAATAACTGTTTTAAGGAAAACATCACAATAACAAATTTCTGTCTCCCCTTTCGGAGCCAAATTGGTCTTTACATAACAGAATCCTATAATCAACTAATATTTCTAACAACAATTGTATGTCTTAATTTCAAAATGTTAAATTCAGTCACAACATCATTGCAGTTGCAAAGTGTCAAGTATGAGATTAAATGGTGAAGGATTACAGAATAATTGAAATTTTTGGAGCACTAATTGGTGAGATATCATGATTAAGTTTGACCTTTAGACGTTCTATTGCTTCTGGAACTATAATTTTTCTGGATAGTATTATTATGCAATTATATTTTTTAAGTATCTATTTTTACATGTAAAATGACAATAAGGGTATGTTTGATTGCATTTATTTTTCATGGAAAATGTCAGTTTTCCACTCAAATACATACTTTGAAGTGTTTGATTGCTATTTTTTTTCATGGAAAAATATTTTCCAACTTTTAAAAATATGCATAATTTTTCCTTTTTTAAGGAAAACATTTTTTTTTGGGGGGAGTAGGTTTTTGTTTCCTCAAAGCAAGGAAAATATTTTCTTTTCTAAGATATATTTTCCATGTCAATCAAACACACTCTTTTTTTTATTAGATAATCAGAAAATTTTATTAATCAAAGAAAAATACACAGGAAGTGTATTATCAGTTTAAACAAGAAAGAAAAGATATGAAGTTAGGCAGCCCCTCTATAGAATTGCTAGTCACTGCATTAAACTAAGTATACAAAGTCATATAAAATAATTCTCTAAATTGCTCT
>CAIGRT010056354.1:0-24303 GCA_903798405.1 Fraxinus platypoda | reverse complement strand
GTAGTACCTATCAAATCTTTTAAACTTTCCTGGTTTGGGTATTACAATTGTAGTGACCAAGAAATTTTCAAATAAAATTTTCTTGTAGAACTCAAAAATAATCTGATTTATATTATTAAGTCGCTATGACATTTCCTAAGAGTTCAAATTAAGAAGATTTTTAACGCTTCGAGTTCCTAGAATTTGGGGCGTTACATGCTCTCCACTGGATGTCACCACTTTTTACAGATATAGTTGGGGAGTGTAGAGAAGTGTTGGTCTTGAACAGTTTGTTTTATGGCACATAAAACGTTTCTTGACATGTGTTCTTGTATGGAATGGGTCAATTATTAGTGTTATTTAATAACTTCATGCATTTTTATTGCTTGATCTCTTTGTCTTTGGATCCAAAATCCTATAAGTAGCCTTCCAACTTGGCATCAAAGGCCTTCAATCCTATTATAAGCAAAGTAATGCTTACTCTTTCCTCTGTTTTATTCATCATTATAATGAAGCTCTAAGGTGCATCATATTATAATTACTATTATCTAACAAGTAAATAAGCTTAGTTCACATACACTGAAGAGTGGAGGCATTCGTGACAGTTTTGCATTTTTTCCTTTTTATGATATTTTGAAGGTATGAAGTGTTAGCATATTTTTGAGAAGAATGTTATCATGTAACACACTCCATTCTATTAATTTACTTTAGCCTAGCGTAACATTTCAGTATAAATCGACAGAAGAATCATCAGACAATATATCATATTTAAATTTACTTTGTTNTTTGCATTTTTTCCTTTTTATGATATTTTGAAGGTATGAAGTGTTAGCATATTTTTGAGAAGAATGTTATCATGTAACACACTCCATTCTATTAATTTACTTTAGCCTAGCGTAACATTTCAGTATAAATCGACAGAAGAATCATCAGACAATATATCATATTTAAATTTACTTTGTTGAATAAAGTTCATTTTGCTAATTTCATTGAATGTATATACAACGCTAACATAACCTTAAAAATAACAAAACCCGTGCATTGCACGGGCCAAAACTGGTGTTATACAAAATTCAGTTTTTTCTGAATATTTTTTTCCTAACCTTCGGAACTCCCAAATTTCCCACGTTACATATTTTTCTTATATAATAAGAGAAGAAAAATGTCATGCAAGATAGACTCGACTTAAGAGTCGTTCACAATCAAAATGTTCCTCCACCACCACTACCAACAGAAGAGTAAAAGAACGTGACAATCAACAAGAAGCAAACTTGAAACTTGCTCTGGTAAAGTCGCTTCAAATCAAATTGAACAGTCCACCCAAAATTTTCCAAAAAATAAAAATAAAAAAAATAATAAATATTTACTCGTTTTACTCAAGATATATTATTTATTAGTTCAATTTATACATCAACAAAATACTTGTTAGTCGGCTTATATGGACTATTTTATGAAAATAATGATTTATGATAATATCTTTCTTATGTATTTCAGAAAGAATCAAATTATTATCTTAAATTTCATGGTTGAACCTTATATTTATTTAAGCAAGCTTGTATAGAAAACATGTTAATATGGTAATTTTATGTTTAGTGTTTCAATTTAAGTGCTATATCGAGATTTCACACTAATATATTTACTTTTTCAGTTGTTTGAAATGTCAATTTTATTTGCCAAAAACTACGGTTTGAACTAGCCAGCAATCAATGACACGGATGAGACAAAAAAAGCACAATTATGTGAGGGTGAGGGTGAGGGGTGCGGGTGCTGAAGGCTCTTCAAAGGCCAGTTCGCGAAATGTTATCTACAACAGAAGTTGAGTACGTAGTAACGTCCAAAAGTGCCATTCAATTGGCAGAGAATATTGTCTTTCACGAGAACTAAGCACGTGGACGTTAAACTCCATTTCATCCGAGAAATACTTGCAGGAGCGAAGGTGAAGATCTGACATGTTAACAAAGTCTCAATAGCAAATTGATGATGCTGCATATATCTCATCTTACTTTAGTAAATTCACAAGCCTTTTGAAATTTACAACAAACTCCTCCTTGCAGAAAGGAAAAGGAATTTCACGCCCTTCCTTTCGGCCTCCAGAAAAAGCATGCATACGATCCTTCCGTCACCCCAGAATGAAAGGAGTGATAATTAATAGGCAAAAATCACTTGAAATATGGAAATAAGGCTAGGATTTGATAGAATAATAGACTCATTAAAAGAATCAAATCACAGTACTTGCATATATAGAGTTCAAAATTAACACAGTATCCCAACAATTACAAGGCTATACCCAATGTGTTCTCAAAGAGGAAAAAACTCATTTCTCTTTATACCCAAATTACAACATCATTTCAACATATTCTTAAAACCTGTTTACCCCTCCCTATTGTTATTCATTTACATTTGAAGTTGAAACACACCCTTGAATTCAGAATCTTCTGTTAACCTTCTCAATTGGTGTTGTCCGGGAAAAAAGGAAAATAGAAATAAATAAATATGCAACACAATGATGTACTAGGTGGATCTTGGAGGAAATTTTGCATAAGCAAGCCTAGTGCTCACCTCGGCTGTGGTCGTGCAGGGAAAGACCGTGTTGGCCGCGTTGGAGATCGAGGAGACGGACTCCCAAACAACATAGTCTGCGATTGGTTTACCATGTCAACCATGGAAGGAGTCAGATAAGCCTGGCTCATACTATGCGTTGAATCACCGCGTGCAGTGGCTCTCTGCCAAGAATGTGAGCTCAATCCTGATAAAACATAAGCCCTTCCGGACGTTTCATAAACACGGAGGTTGGTCATTCTCTCTTGCATTTCCCGTAATTCAGCATCCAACAAGACACACAATCTATCACCAGCTCGTGCTGATACAGTTTCTGATAATTTTCTACGACAATTCTCTAGGACAGACACAGCAGCAGCTAAATCACCGTGTTCAGCAGCAACCCTAGCTTCTGCTATGGCTTCTGCAGATTGGAGCCTGTTCCTCTGCTTGTCCACTTCCATGGAAATCGCTAATGGTCCAGTTAGGATAGGCCTTTGAATTTTGACATCATTTGCAGCATTTAGAGTTACCAAAACTTTGGAAACGGGATCCTTGTAAATACATCTAATCTTTAGCAGTGACATCTCATCATTTGATCCATCGACTGGAATATCAATTGCTACAAGAAAATCTCTTTCTTCTTCAGCATATAGATCTCCAACTTCAATAATGCCCTTTCTTTTATCCGATGCTAAGTTGTTTATATAACTTCCCGATCTTATTGAACTGAGATGCAACATGGGGTTAATGCATTCAACTTCCACATGTAATTCCTGTACAACAACACTCAAAAGCCCCCCAATGCATTGTGCAAAAGCATCTTGAATTACATTCTCTGCCTCTATAAAAGAAAATGTTCCCCCCGAAGTTTCTGAGATAGAATGCATTGAGACTGCATCATGATCTGCACCAAATCCAAATGCATGTACAGGAATGTTGAGACTGGAAGCCTCGTTCAGATGCATGGAAACTGGGAGCAGTGATGGATTAGCAGTACAAGTATTGCCACCATTAGGCCTGATAACAGTATAAGTGTCTTGCCCATCAGAGAACAGTATAATACTGCTAACAGGATTTCTCCACTTGCGTTCAGTCATCACCTTGGCAGCCTTTCTAAGGCCCTCAGCAATGTTTGTCCCGCCGCTCGCACTAAGAGAATTCACAGCTTGTAATGCTTCAAGCCTTCCATTATCAGTCATTTTACAAAGAGGAAAGAGACGACGAGCAGTGGAGGAGAAGGCAATCACTGAAAGCCTGTCGGAAGGGCCTAGATTTTGAATCACAAACCCCATTGCTCGTTTAAGCAAAGCAAGCTTCGTACCTGCCATGCTGCCACTAACATCGAGCAAGGTCACAAGATCAACTGGTGCGCGACAAGTTTGAGATTGTAATGGCAAGCCACCCTCGCATATTCCAGAATGTTGTAATCCATAAGTAACTGGAGCTTTGAGATGAATTAAAACCGTGAAGTTACTATGGGACACTGATTTTGGAACAGCTGAAACTTCCGGGTAAGTTTTAACCTCTATAAATCCAGCAGAATGGCCAACAGTCCAGTCATTACTGGTTGAGGTTTTGTCAGTGACAGTAGGTTGGTCACTAATAAGTTCATCATCGTCAAAGACGCCAGGTTCCATCGTGTTAAAAAGTGAAGTAATGTGCCGATTAATGTCTACCCGTGGAGGGGGGAGTAGTCTTGGAACAGCCGTCCAAGCATCATTTTGAGGCACAGAAACATTGTTTATTCTCACGCTTCCCTGAGATTTATTGGTGGTAGGACTCTGAAAAGGGATTTCTTTCCATTTCACTCGGCAAACAGGACAGCTTTGCTTTCCGTGCTTTACATTAGAAGTAATACAATGGAAATGAAATGTGTGGGAGCATTCTGCGGTGAAAATGGCATGGCCATGGCCAGGTTTCATGGACGCCAAGCATATTGCACAGGTTTTCTGCAATCAAAGATAATGTCAAAATCAAATTAATCACACAACATTTGAAGCAATAATATGAAGAACTTAAGTGCATGTTTAGCACGAGTATTGAAGAAGGCTCGTCATTATTATGGACAAGATTTTAGCTTATTCTTATACTATCCAGTAATACCCAATACTCTCTACCAAACATTCCATAAATGTAAGCAAAAAGGCGTATACATGTGCCAACATTGCCATGACTCGACCGTTGCCACAATCCAAGACAAAAAAAAAAAAAAGCATTCTGTCTACTGCTCTCATCTAATCTGTCCATATGTAAACTTTTCAAATAATTATGAGGAAGTTTTTCCAGCTATACTATGTTGCCAGCAAATTAGAGTGTAATATTGTGAGATAGATTATACAGTGCTAAGGTGATCGATCTGCCATTACATTGAATAGAATTCTGCTACCATCCGAGCACCAACCGTAGACTATTGTTAATCCTAATATCAATAAATATACCACCAAAGCTAGTGGTAAATTATTCTGGTAAAGTGACCTATGATAACCTCAAATAATTGTAAACTTTAAAGGGCAATTAGCAAACTGTAAAAACCAATAATGAAGCCTTCGAGGCATTAAAAAGTCGATAAAAATCACTTAAAGCAAATGTATCAAAAGAAGTAGAAATCATTAGTGACTATAAGGTCATCATTCCTTTTTCAACCCTTGGTCTCACTTTGATATTAAGTTATTGCATGAAAGTTGTGAACAAATGGTCAAGTTGAAGACTAATATCATAAAAAGGGGTGAGGAAATAGCCAAATGAGTATTTTCATGTGTGTAAAACAGTTGAGTTGCTGACCATGAAAAGCACTATCTTTTCTCTCTCAGATGGGGAAAGAGGGAAACAAAAGTTCAGTGTTGCTTCCCTTTTAGTCTTTTATAATAAGGCCAGATGACTATTGTCCTCAAAAGGGACTCCACCACTTTATCCCCACCTTACACTGAAAACTACATCACAATGCATAATACCGCATTTTTGGTCGCGTATGTACTCGACCGCTCTATGCAGAAAAATAGATAAGATTTTAACTTATTTTTCTTTTTTAATTCTACTCCGTTCAACTTGTGTCATTATTGCTATCACCATTGTCATCATCCCTACACATATCTACCCCACGTGACAAGGGACACCCTATACACAAATTCATTCAACAACTCCATCAGAAAACAGCCATTCATTTATTCATTCAAAAAAAATAAGTAAAAACTTCTTTACACTGTCACAAAAGTAAAAGAAATCTAATCAATATATTGGTTTCTTTAATCGATGCTTATTTGGGATTACTGGGGTCAACAAACCAAAATTAATGGTAGAAATAAAGAAAAAGTAAATTTTTTTGGAACAGTGTAGAAACTACAGAGATTTCCTTTTTTTGTTTGCAAAAGAAAAATGAAATATAATCACAAATTTACCATGAAAATAAAATTACTTTTATGACATTCTTAATAATAAGAATTTACAAGCATATGAACATTAAAACGCAAAAACAAGCAATTAACCATCCATTAATATATTTCTATTTTTTGTACCTTGGAAGATTTGGAGGAGTGTTTAGGCAAGAGGAGGCCGGAGGAAGACGGCGTCGGAGTGGTCGGCATTTGAACCCGGCCGTAATCAGAATTTCGCGGCGGCGTTGGAGACAAAGATACTGCATCGGAGAACCTCCTAGCTGAAGGCTGCGGTGGCGGTGATGCCACCACAGGCGTGTCCTCTATGGTTCTTGGCACATAAAGACACGTATTAAGCTTCAACCCAAGAGCCATCTTCACTTTACTCCATTTGCTCCCACCACCCATTTTTTGCAGCTTTCACCACCAAAACCACAGTTCAAGAAGCACTAAACCTATAGGTTACATATACAGATGTATAGATACAGAAACAGATATGCATGCATGAATATAGAGCAGCATTCTATGCAAAAACAGATCTCAAAGTCAACTTGTTCTTTGAGCTGTTTGTTTTGTTTTGTATTTTCAGTCTCTCTCTGTTCTTGGTTTGTGGGTTTTCTTTGAACACTGACACGGAAACCAATGGCTGTACGTTACAGCCATATCATATTATTATTATTATATGCATAATAATGACTGTAGTAATGGGTTTCATGGGGTGGAGTGGAGTGGGGTAAAGGTGGGGGTGGAGAAGGGTAAAAATGGAAAGTTAGGAAATGCAATTTATTTGTTGGGATTAGAGGCACGGGGGTTTTGACCTTGGTGGAGGGTTAGACTTTGGATTTAACAAGTTTTGAAGTGGACAACAACATGACAATGATAATGCCAAAAGTATTTGTTCATAGTTTACCAAATACAACTGTACAACTTTGGTCAAATTTTCAAATTTCTGGTAATGATTATTTAATAATATTTCATGTTTCGATTTTCTCATTTTTTTCCTTCTTTTATTTGAGACTGTTGACATGAAATAGAAGTAACAGAAAAATATTGATTGATGTATCTTTTAGAGAGCCCCAACATGACTTACGTCAAGCACACAATAGCTTTCTTCAATTTATGATATATTCATGTTGAATCCTGATCGAGTCAAAGATTCGAACTACGTAACGTGTCTTTAAGTGTTTAATACCCCCAACAAAGAAAAATACATTAAATTATAATGTTGTTGGAAATGGTGGTTGGTTATTTTGCATCTTCAAAATGGAAGTTATTTTTTATTTATTTATTTATTATGTGAATTGGTGCTCTTTTGCCAAATCTTAAAAATCAAGTCTCCCTACCAAATCAACATTTTAACATTAGTTATAGTAATAATCTAATTTCAGCAACTTGCAAAAAAAAATTAATTAATACTTTTCCAGTTATGGATGACAACATTTGACAAATCACTCATTGGTTTATGCTCAACTTAAAATCAAGTTGGACCTTGATAAGCAATCATATTTCGGAGTTTTAGACTCTATTATGGGCATGTCTGGGCTCCATTTTGGAAAAAAAATAAGTTTTGAAATAGTAATTTTTTGAAAAATAAGTATAGAAACTTTTTTTGATTTATGCGTAAAATTATTTTATGGGAGGATGTTGTTGAAAATGAATTTTGAGAAAAATGGAGCTCAAACAGACAATGAAAAGCTTATTTACCCATGTCCTTGTTTCGTTCAGATAAAAATTACATTTTTAGTAGATCTCGATAAAAGTTGATGAAATGTATAGTTAAAAAATCGTTGATCCCATAAAAAATATAGTTAAAATTAATTGTTCACTTTAACTTCGATTTTAATTATTTTTTAGTTGTATCAAACATGGGCAAATTATATCTCTCTTATTTATATCTAATTTCATTTCGATTCAACATACTAAGCCTATGCTGGATTTAGCTAAAATAGTTGATAAACATTTAAGTCAAAGTCAACAATTACACAAATTTAAATCACACAGTTTATCAATTTTTATCAAAATATACTAAAAGTCTGATTTTAAGAAAACAAAAAGGGGTTAAAAATACTTGTGTGAAAGTGATTATTTGAAAAATAATTTTTTGGAGAATGACATGTTAAAAGTATAATAAAGTTAAAGAGTAAATTTAAAAAAAAAAAAAAAAATTTGAGAACATATGATTGAAAATGAATAAAATAAATAAATTAACATGTCATTAATTATGTTGGAGATTACTATTTTTCATTTTTAACAATAGAGATAAAAAAAAAAGAATATTAATACTTAGTGGTTGTAGACTCGAGGCTAATGTCGTTAAAATGGGTAGGAAAATACGGGGAGGGCGTAGATGCACTTTCTCAAACCAAATTAAAGTCGTTTCCTACAAAACTTATTAATCAATACAAATTAAATCCACGAAATTTTCAGAGCATGTTTGATAGTACTTAAGTAAAGAAAATTTATTTTTAAAATGCTTATTCACTTCATTGACTAACAATACTTGCTACATAAAATGTAGATATTATTTCGTTACAAGTAATTTAGTAATACCTTATTTTAAAGATAATGTATAATATTAATTTTGATAAACGAAATTTAATCTTCACGCCAATCTTATTGTTTTCATTTTTAAATGTATTATCTTGACTCTATCGATGTTTCATCATAATCAATCTCAATATCGGAGAAAAGCCAACTATTGTGATGTCTCTATAGCGCCGTTAAAATAAGAACAAATCCTCTTGTCTTGTGTTGTATAAATGACTTTCTTTATTAAATGTTTTGTAGAGTTGTTCTTTATTTGATTTATGAATATGATGTGTGCTTTAAAAAAATAACGAGTTATCGTGACAAATGTATTGGACCGTAGCTTTGAATATTACGGGGCATAGGCACCTTTCACATAAATATTGCAGCCACCAAGTGGGGTCTAATGGTCCCCAAAATTTAGTGTAGTACACTTGCATCCCAATGCCATATTATGTATCAAGAATATTAATTTTTAATGTTAGAGATTTACCATAGATGATTTTATCGAAATAAACTCGAAATTATACCTAAATTTAAGTTGGTTAATGTTAGATGGTTAACAGTGTGGTCACAAGAGAATAATTTTCGACCAAAAAAGGAAATATGAGACAGGTATGCTAAATAATATAATCGTAACAGAACAAGTAATTATGAATGTAACTAATTTGTCAAGCTTTTGTCCATTGTCGAAAATTCTCTACTATTACCTTCAATAAGAATTTGACCGTAACTCATTATCAGTGTAAAGAGAATCATTATTTTTGCAACTAATTAAACTCGAGGAATGCTTCATGTACAGAAGCATTACTCACAGGGGCTTTACAGGCCCCTCATAAGGGAGAGAGGGAGGGGCCGGTGCACACGTATTTTTTTTTTTAAAAGGGCGGGTCCCACCCTTTGTAAGGTCCATTTAATACCCCTGTGAGTAATGCTTCATGTACATTACTCAACTAAACACAATACAATACAACTATAGACCAAATCTACTCGAACCAATATGAGTTTGTTGCTTAGAAAACTCATTCTAGGTCACCCTGCGACTTAGATGCGAGATATTTATTTATTTATTATTAGTAATCAGTACTTTATTATGCACCTAATGCTGCTGTTTAACATGTACAAAAAATAAATAAATAAAAAAATTACATGTTACGATTTAATGCCAAAATTGAATTACTTCGAAGTTCCATTAGTCTGCACAACTTCATGAATTTGAGTTAAAAATGTGCATATTCTTATATTGTTACGACTTGGGTTCCATTTCAGATTGCTTATGTTTCTGCTTTTGAGTAGTAAAGAAGAGAAGCAAAAGCTAGAGCTTTTAAATTAGCGTTTAGAAACTAATTTCTAAAATAGTTTCTATTCTATGTAAGGGTAATGTTAAATTTCTTCTTTACAAATGTAAGGGTAAAGTAGGAATTTTAAAATTTCTTTAAACTAGAAAAATGGTTTCCCGTTTCGTGAAAGAGTTTTCAAAAAAAGCTACCAAACAAGCTCAAAAGTTGCTTTTGGACCTCCAAAGCTCTTTTGGACTTTCAAAAGTCATGCTCAACGAACCCTTAGAGACGGACGTAAAGTTAAACTCTATATAGCTACGCATACAAGATAAGATTAGCGAAGTACATTTATACAAACCAATAAGAGTTTGGAGTTGAAAAAACTGGCTACTAGTAGATAGTGAGTTGCCCTGGAAAGTGTAGCACATTTAAGGATAGAAAAGGAAGTTCAAATCCCACTAAGTATCTTTATTCATTGTTCTTCCACTACTACAGTTTTCAATCCTCTCTAAAGTTGGCAGCATTTGAGGCCTCAAAAGGAGTTTAAAGGAGCCATTATCTCGGGTCCCTTGTACCCCTAAAAGCTCTGAAATGAAACATGGACTGGAGCCCTATTTGAATGAAATGTAAGGTGCCTTATTGGAGGGTGGGGGCATTGATTTAGTGGGTTGTTGGTATATTGCTGAAAAATTATTTGGGACTTAAAACTCAATTCACCGTTCTCTTTATGTGTATAATGTTATGAGATTAGGCATCGTTTTTCGAAAGTCCTACATAAACGTCTTCTCTCAAAGAAATTCTAATTAAACTAAAGCTTAAGCCTTGTTTGTTTTCGATTAAAATTAGATTTTAATATAAGTTAAAGTCAAACAATCAATATTAACCACATCTTTCATGAGTCCCACAACTTTTCAACCACACATTTCAAAAACTTCTATCACAATCTACAAAAAATCTAATTTTAATCCCCACCAAACACCCGTTAGCTTATTGTTAAGGAAAGAGCAGATCTTGTGCTGATTTGAAATATATTTGATTTCAATAATTAAGTTATTTTTGTAAAATATAATATTTATTATAAGTCATTTTAAAAGCTGCAAAATGAAATATTATTTTAACATATTTATAGTCGTAAGCTAAAGTGCGAGAGTAGATGTGGGCACAAATTGAATTTAGCCTAAAAATTAGTCTTCTTGAAATCCCCCTGGGCAATTTATAAAAACAGATGTTTGCATTGTCATCACGATTTTCTTTTGTTGCGTTACTTTTAATTGCACTAACAATCTCAAATATTTACTCATTGTCGTACTTATATTCCTTCCTTTCTATGAGGAGCGAAGCCACCTTAGGCAGTCATCTGTACTGGGCCTTGGCTTCCCCCACTTGACTGGGCAGAAATGTCCAGCCTGTTCAGGCTCATAAGTCTCATCTTACAATTTGTGTTTTCTACCTTGATTTATTTTCACATGTAAAAAAAAAAAAAAGACCTTTATTTAGTTGTACTAAATATTTTGAATTTGGCATTTTCGAATGATATTCGGTTTCAACAGTGGAAAGGGTTGGTTTTGCTTGCAATGTATCCAAACCGGGTCGGTCGGTGTTGATTTCAATTTCGAATAGGGTCCAAAATCGACCCACTCCCACCCCTACCGCTACTCCAGCTAGTAACTGCCCCCACACTGAAATAATTTTTAACTCCACACCGACTTTATTTGTCATATTATTATCCTCAAGTCTTTCATAAATTGCATTTGTATTTGTTGTCTTTTTTTTTTTTTTTTGTGCTTGCTTAAAAGACGTAAACAATTCTTTTTTAATGCCCTAACTGACTTTTGAAACGGATATTAAAAAGATAGGTGGCAAAACAACAATCATGCTATACTAACATCTTAGATGACAAAACTGTCATGTGACATAATTTTATTGGGCTGTTTAGAAAATAATCAATAATATCATCCAATTGTTTTTTTTTACACATCTTCTGTCAACAAAAATGTCAAATTCATCTAGCAACAAAGTCTAATTCGGCAAAACAAATGAAATGGATATTTGAAAAGAGAGATGATCAAAATTAAGCCCCCTATTTGGTAGGTATTAAAATCTAAATTTTAATATATATAAGTCAAAGTTAACAATTAAATTTAACCACATATTTTATGAAACCCACAACTTTTCAACTACACATTTCATCAACTTTTATTAAAATCTATTAAAAATCTAATTTTAATCCCATCAAACAGGGGCGGATTTAGACTGCATAAGGTGGCATATTCATAATATTGAGTTAATAAAAACTTCAGTAGCCCTATTCTTTGCCAAAACCATAGATGTCTGATAATATAGCAACTTACCTATGGTATTTACATCATCAATATAAATATAAATAGTAATAGGTATATGCCAACTGCGTTTGGGATAGAATATTCTCCTTTTTTTTTCGAGGTATCTTCCTACTGAGCATCAAAAATCCCATACAAGACAAACATTATCTTCTCCCTTTTCAGTCGTCATCGGACAAATAAACAACGTTGCTAGGCAGACCCTGCACATTACCGAACGAATGAAGCTCAGATTGTTGCGAAAAAATCAAAAGTCAAACTGAGACGAGGTAAAGGTGAAAAAGAATGTGGCACCTGTACACGAGGCTGATTATCCATGTCCATACGCATCTCCTGTGTGGATTGAGAAATACTAGGAGGAGCCAGCAGTCCATGAGAAACGGAATTAGTGAATACAGGTTGTGGTGTCTGTGAATGTGAACGTAGCAACGGTTGATGCTGGACAGGTGGTGCTTGTTGAGGTGGATGTTGAGAAAATGGTGAAGAATCAACAGGCCGGAGAATTGATGCCCGCTGTCTTGGCACACTAGGTGGAAAGGCTGCCACACTAGCAACATATTTGGATGCAGCAGGTCGGAACGCTTGAAGGTGAGGAGCCTGAGCATGGATCTCCCTACCGACTCTGACATTGCCTGTGGAAGGTGTCAAGGTACCAATATGGGGGGGTCGGGTGGGAACATTATGGGAAAGAGCTGGTCCACGCTGCAGAGGTTGGGACGAAGATGAACCAGCAACATTTGAAGGTCTAGTAGAATGTGACACAGACAGCTGCACATGTTGTACATTTGGAGCTGTAGTATGGAGGCCAGAAGCAGGCCTGCAGGCTGAAATCTCAGGGGAAGGTCTCACTGAAGTAGGCAGAAATGGATGATTCAAGTTCTGCATGTAACCAGATTGCATAGCTGCAAAGAAACATTACACATGTCAACTTGTATTAGTATTAGAATATGTATTTTGAAATAAATTGAACACAATCTGGTCAAACACAAAATGGTCACTGAACAAGCCAATTCCTATATGTCAGTGAAATATCTATGAATCTCTATACTGTATCCGTTTTATCTTATTTGTTTCTAACCAATAATTGGTAGTTGTTTGTCCAATGTGTTGCGATAATTGGATAACCAACTATGTTACATCGGTTTATCAGTTGACAAAAAAAAAAAAAACCCTTCAGAACTCAGGAGTAATAAGTAGCTAATGCTCAACTTGTGAAACAACAATACCATCCACACAAGAACATGCATCAAAACTCAAAATTTTACATTTATATATGGGAAAATTGCAGCCACGGTACCAAACCTTTCATTTAGTTACAGACTTTGCTCAAACCTTTCATTTGTGCCACCCACGGTACCAAACCTTTAAAAAACTCGCACCCAGAATCCAAACGTATGGAAACTGTTATTTTGACCATTAGTCGACAAAAGAATTGACCTTGACCATAATTTTGAAAGGATAAAATAGTAACTTTACATTTTCTATAATAAAATAATTAAAATAAAAAAACCCAAACCACACCCACACCCAC
The DNA here is from genome assembly GCA_903798405.1 of Fraxinus platypoda. Classification (NCBI taxonomy): domain Eukaryota; kingdom Viridiplantae; phylum Streptophyta; class Magnoliopsida; order Lamiales; family Oleaceae; genus Fraxinus; species Fraxinus platypoda. The sequence goes on along the minus strand of CAIGRT010056354.1, from coordinate 10,736 downwards.
ACCCAAACCTACTGTGTTATCTCCTTCAACTTTCCCACTCCCACCCCCAAATCAAAATCCGAAATTTCACCGGCCACCTGCTTTTGAGCATTTCACTGCCGCCCGCCTCCGCGGAAATTTCAGAAACTATGCATATAATAATTTGCAAATAAATGCAATTTAGAGAGAAAACTAATTATGAATGACAACAGAACGTAGTAACTTATCGCGATGAGCAGAAGCCAAGTTGCCATTGGAAATGAAATCGCTGATGAGAAGCTTTTCGTTAGGTGCCTAGTAATATGCCCTCAACTTCACAACATTCAGATGGTTTACTCTCCCGATTGCCTGAACCTCCGCAACAAACTCCTTATACCTCTGTTCCCCGCCTTCTCCCAACCTCCTCATGGCCACGACACCCCATTTCCAAGCACAACTTTATAAACAATCCCCAACCCACTCTTCCCTAACACATAAGCCGATGCCCTCAACAACTCGTCTAACTCAAAATTGAACCCCTTATCGATAGCCATGAGATCTCCCTCCCCACCACTCATCCCTCCACTAGCTCCACCGCCACCCTTTTCCAACTCCACCTCCGAGTCATTGCTCGGGAAACCACTAATGCCAGGAAAAACAAACAATCCCGTCTTCTTACTTCCCCCAGCTTCCCTTTCCCAGTACAACTACACAGTTTTAGGCTTGGGTCGGGTAGGTATGTGTGGTTTGGGTTTTTTTTTTTAATTATTTTATTATAGAAAATGTAAAATTACCATTTTATCCTTTTTAAAATTAGTCAAAATTATGGTCAATATCAATTCTCTGGTCAATTAATAGTCAAACTAATAGTTTCCATCCATTTGGACTCTGGGTGGGAGTTTTTTAAAAGTTTGATACCGTGGGTGACATAAATAAAAGGTTTGGACAAAATCTGCAACTAAATGAAAGGTTTGGTACCGTAGCCGCAATTTTCCCATTACATAATATGTGCTTTTTTGGTTTCATTATAAGTTCCTGAAATTATAATGTGATGGAAATGAGTGACGGATACTTGGGTAGTAATTATGGATCCTACAAAATGTATAGTTAAAATTAAAGTTTGACTTTGACCTTAAACTTATAAGGAGATTTTAATGAAAGGCCAACAAGCTCTATATCCTTATTTTTATACTTTTTAATATAAAACATGACACATTGAACGTCTAACACTTGCCTGAGTGTCCCCTAAGTATATCCCTCTAGCACCAAAAAATTTAAAAAAATATATAAAAAAAATAGGACATAGCACCTCGCTTGTCGGACACATCCTGGGATTTACTGAGATGTTGAACGTCACCCTAGTAGGACTGTGGGTCCAATTTCATACCAGAATTTGCACAATGGGGTCAAAATCTCTTTCAATTGACCAACAAGAAGCATAAATCAAAATATATAGAACAATGATAACAAATGGACAAAACTGAGAGAAATCAAGCTACCAAGAGATTAACAAATATAAATATATTAAAAATACAGGCACCATACTCAAATATATGTAAATAAGTTTATTTACCTGACATCAAAACAGAAGTAAACAAGTTAGCCAAAAAAGTTCAACCTTATTTGGTAATTTTGAAAGTTCCTTGAACTGACACTTCCACGCTTAAATTGTGACACACATTATTTGAATTACACTTTAGAAGAGACAAGGTTAGCCCCACCAGCAAAATGAAATCACAGAGAAGGGGAGAAGATAATGGGAGTGGTTTGCAACAATTCTGTGGTACTAAAGGTCTTTGGAAAACCATGCTATTATAGAACCAAAAAGTATAAAAGAGAGAACTAAAAAGTTCAAACCCTGCATTTTAGGTTCCTGGAAAACATGGTCATACATGGAAGATTCATCATGTTAAATCACAATAACAAGTTGCACTCTTTTAATGAGAGTCTTAGGAAAAATGTTGCATCCAGTCCATTTAAGATCACCAAGGCAACAAAACCATAGATGAGATACTGATTGTTTTTCCAAAACAATACCGTTATAGAACCAAAAATATGAAAGATATAAAATAGAGAATGAAGAGGTTCAAAAAAGCATATTCGGATGATTCAGACAATGTAATCACCATGGAAAGATCCCTAATAAAAATACCACAGCTTAAAAAAAAATTGTAATCAGTACTTATCATTATGTTTGAAAACTATTTCCGGAGTTTAACTGAACAAACAATTATAATTAAATAAGGATTTTATTGGTAAAAATTAATTTCCAATGTTAGTGAACCTACTAAATGGAAGATATGAATCCATAGAATCAAAAGGGAATTGAATTTTTGATTACTCATCTACCATTTATAGTCAGTTGGTAGTATGCACAAAAAAGTATGTTTTGTCCTGAGAGTTCAAGTCACCCCACAATCATATTATATGAACAATACAGGAACACATCTTCAAAATGAAATATTGCTTATACTTTGGAAGAGGTATGACCAACTGATTATGTACCTTCCTGCGTTCCTGGATGCTGAGAAGGCCTGAGATTGAAGCATTCAGATTTGAAAGCCTCAGCCAGAATTTTATGCATGAAAACCTTGTTATAATTGCTCTCAAGTTCGTTCTTCCTCAGACAATATGTGGCTTCAGCATCCTGAAGTTTTCTGGCATACTTATCACATATTTGAGTGATAATTTCCTGGATCTCCTTCTTACAATCAGATTTCAGTTGTGATTTCTGTTCAGAGAGAGAGAGATAGGGAGAATTATTTACAATAAAAAATACGGAAACATAATACGACTAGGAAGAAATTCTGACACACATTATCTTCATGGACTTTTATCACTTGTTCGCACTCTTTCTGTAACCTATGCAGTTCATCTTCAAGTGGTTTAGCATGAAAAGATGGAGTAGGATTCCAAGAGCCCACATTATGCCAAGGATAAACTAGAAGGTTGCTAGGTCCTTGAAGATGAGTGACATCTTCCCCCAGTTGCAGAGCAGCTTGATTTGGAAGTCCAAGTGTACTTGTAACTGCTTCAGACATAGTCACATTAATCACAGCAGTGTTGTTCAATTCATAACTTGGTTCATTATCAACTCTGTTTGGTGATCCTAAATCAAGGTGATTGCCGTCAAGAGTTGAAACGACATTAGCAACTGGAGGATGTAGTTCTGAATTTCCCCCACATTGAGAATTAGCTTGATATGCAAGTGCTTCTAGTTCCTCAGCTAAATGGGGAGAAGCCTCAGCAGTTTGGGAATAACTTCTTTCTTCATCCTGGCCTTGATGTTCAACTTCACTAGCTGAAACTTGATCACATCCAGGGGATACATAAAAGGAAACTTGCTGCAGCTGCTCACGGTTCCCAATTACTTCATGATTAGGCTGTATAGAGGTTACAGCCTCAACAGATTCCAAAATTGAAACGTCAAGCGTTGAATCGACAGGAGCAACTGGAGGATGCAGTTCCAAATTTCCTCCACTTTGAGTAGTAGCTTGATTTGTAAGTTGTTCTATCCCAACTAAATGGATAGAAGAAGACTCAGCAACTTGGGAAGACCTTCTTGCTTCATCCTGAGTTTGATGTTCAACTTCACTAGCTGAAACTTGATCACAGCCAGGAGATCCGTAAGCAGAAACTTGATGCAGCTGCTCACAATTCTCAATTACTTCATGGTTAGACTGTACAGAGATTACAGCCTCAGCAGGTTCCAAAATTTCCCCGTCAAGAGTTGAATTGACATGAGAAACTGGAGGATGCAGTTCCAAACTTCCCCCACTTTGAGAAGGAGCTTGATATGAAAGTGCTTCTAGCTCCTTGGTTAAATGGAGAGAAGCCTCAGCAATTTGGGAAGAGCTTCTTGCTTCATCTTGGGGTTGATGTTCAACTTCACTAGCTGGAACATGATTGCAGCCAGGAGAAATATAAGCGGGAACTGGCAGTAGCCGCTCACAATTCTCAATTACCTCAAGATTAGACTGCACAGAGGTTGCCTCCTCAACAGCTTCCAAAATGGTTTCTTCAACTGCTGTAGTACTTCGATTTTTTGTGACTGGTGCATCTTGGTCTTGCAATTCGGCAGACACTGAGCATTGGTTATATTCATCTTGTGCTACCTGATCATATCACATATTCTAGTTGTTAATTACCTAGTTCCATTATAAAATCCTGGAGTAAATTTGCACGTCCTGACAAACATCGTCAAAAAATCAAGAGACACAAGTACAAGAAAATCCATGGAGTGCGCTTCATCAGCTCTAAATAATGTGCAAAAGTTTAGAGGATAATATGTATGCAAAACCATTGGAGAGAGCATAATTTTTAAGGACATATTAACTTACTGGAGAAAAACAGGGTGTGTCCCTCAACTTAGATTTAAAAGTCTGTACAAGTTTAGGAGTGTCATCAACTCAGATTTTAACCCGAAAACTAGTGAATTTCTAAGGATTTCATATTGAAAGGATTTTAATGGATAACAGTAGATTTCAAGCCTATAAATATAAATACCAAGCTCTTTAGGAATTCTATTCTGATCCCTCAGATTTCAATGGATTTTGAGCCTACAAATATAAAGTCAAATGATTAATACCTTTGACAAAAATAAAAGAAATCAAACTAAAATAAAAAATAGAAAAATATAAAATAAAATAGCAATAAAATATCTCATTTTCAATTCTCAATCTGAAACTCAAAGTGGGGGAGAAGGAAACGACGAATTGACTTATTGTTCCTATTGAAATTTGGACTTGAATTTTTATTTTGGACAACTAAGAACTAAAAATAAATTAGTCCATTCTACTTTGTTAACTCTATCCACAAACTAAACACGTCTTTAATCATAAAATATTAAGTGCATATTTCGTACGTAATTTTCGACACTATAACGAAAATGATTTTATTTTCAGATTGAACTCATTTCTAATTTGTTCATATTTATTTTCTTGATTTTGTAGATTGATTAAATGTGTTCTTTTTATATGACAAAGTTATGAATTTTCTATAATAAACGATAATATTATTAATTTTATTTTCCAATGACAAAGTTAAAATGTCTTTTTTTTTGGGTGATCGGTTAAGTTATATTATTTTATCATAATTGTACGAAATCCATTAATATCCAAGGAATCCATTAAAATCTATAAAATAGAATCTATAAAATAGAATGATGTCAAAATCTTATGAATTGGGCGGAATTCTATTCAAATTCATGAAATCAATGATAATCCATAAATCTTAAAAAGCCCATTAAACTCAGAGTTGAGGTCACCCTCTTAAGTTTTTACTCTAAAGTGCAGTGCAGGACATTTAGGATAAGCATAAAACTAAACCACTTAGAAGAAAAAAGTGCATACTTGACTCTGGGTTATTAAACCACGGTCATCTGTAGAAGCTATAGCTTGCTCCAAAGGTAACAACGATTGGACTCCATTGATCAGCTTATCAGCTTCTTTGCTTTGGTTCATCACATTTTCAGGCAAATCAACTTTATATACTTTATCATACACCCTAAGAGGTGCATTGTGGGATTCTACTGAGCAACCATGCCCTACAATATCGGTATATACGGTTTCAGGAACCACTGTAAAGACCTCTTTACTCTGCTCACTCAATGGAATTATATCAGAAACTCTTTCTCCATGAGGATTCAATTCCTTGGGTGGCTCAGCTGCAACAACAGATGTTCTCACACAATGAACTATCCCCATTCTTCTTTCAGGTATAATATTTATCAAATTATTAACAGTTTCAGTAGGAACAGTACATCCCACAGCCTCAGCTGATACAGTAACAGATGTATTAGAGGGCATGATGTCATCCCCATGCAGGTCACAAACAATTTTGTTATGATTTTGCTCCTCTATATGTTGTTCAGACCGGAGAACATTATCAGGGCCAGTAACAGTAATTTTCGCAATAGCCTGAGAGCGTCCGGGGTCCTCAGATTGAGATACAAGCAAATGTGGGTCATCAACTGACTGAATTTCACTACAACAGGCTTTAGCTTTGGCCAAAAAATAAGCCACCTTTTCTCTCTCATCCTTCAGAGCAGCTAACTGTTTTGCCTCCAGAACTTTAAGGTTCATGTCTTTCAGGATCTCGTGTTCTTCAATTTTCTTTGCAATGTCTTCGTCCAAAAACTTGAGTTTGTTGATTCTCACGGAGCCTTGACCATATATACATCGAATGAAAGCTGAATCCAACTTATAACCATTCTCCAGTTGTACCCTTTTCTCCTCCCAAATTCTATGGAACTCTTGAATTTCCTCCCATTGTTGTTGAACACGTTTTTTCATCCCTTTATCACATTTTTCCTTGATTCGCTTTTTATTATCTTTTATTTCACTACCAGAAACTTTATCTTTTGGTGCCTGTTTCTGCTGAAGGCTCCTTTGCTCATCGGAAGATGCAATTATTTCCTCTGGCTCATCCATGTCAACATCAATGGAGATAGTTCTGACCAAGACATGAAATTAGATTGTGTAGAAATTAGAAGAAGGAGTTCCAGTTAATCTTTTTTAACGACGACTCGTTAAGGGCTATGCTTGGAGAAATTTCACATATCAATATGTGGGCAACCAATATAAATAAATCCTACTGTCCAGACTATGCAACCAGATAGCATAATTTCTTAATACTGTTATTATTACTTTTATTTTACATTTTTTGGTGTGTTGTTGGAGAGGTTGGAGGGGGAAAAGAAGGGAATGTTTTGCTGCAAAGTTTAACAATTCTGGTTATTATATTTTACCTCAAATTCAGTGAAGTAGCCAGCAAAAGGGTAACTAAAGATTCATGTCATATAAGGGTGGAGCTAACTGTATTCGGGTTCTTTACGACTATGACCGGTACACTCCATAACTATCATAATTGATTTATAGATAGTCTGTAATATGTTGTTACATCTGCTTAGCAAACAAAATGCATTAATGTTCATCAGTTCATACTGGCCTCGAGTCTCGTCAAATTGAACTGAGAATTTCTCGGCCTTCCCCAACCTGCACATAAATAGACATATCATTCCTAATGCTTAGCAAAGCAGCTTACTCATCATGTTGCTCATCAGCTACACCTCTCCTCAAGACCGCTGCTTCCTATTCTCTATTCTCAAGCGTGTCTGATTAACAAATGTATTGGTTGAAAAAGTTGAGTTGTGAATGTAAAATTCACTCTTCATACTCACGGCAGATTGGTCATGTGCGAAAGTACCATGAAGGTTTACTTTATGGTAAAAAATTACCCAAAAGTTCAATATAAAACAAATGCTTAAGTATAAAAGTCAGATGATTTCTATTTAACAAGTATATATAGGAAAGAGCACGTGCTTGTTCAGAAATGTTGAAAGGACAACATATTTTGATTACTTCACCATTAAAGGTTAGAAACTAATTAGAGCAAAATTTTGAGACAGCTCAGAAAAAGGGCAAAAAACAGTAAATTCATGCTACCAAAACTGCAGGCATGAATGCAGATATGTTGACTTAATGAGTTGGATTTCATTTGCACATGCTTCAAAACAGAAATACAAAATACTCAACCTGTCAAGATAAATGAACTCAATCATAAAAAAGCAATTTTTTTTAAAGCCTAGGCATAATTGCATAGTCATCTAAAGAAGTAAACATGGTTACAAGTATTTTCTAGAAAAAGGTTAAATACAGGGTAATAAAACATAACCTTTCAAGCATCATTTTGGTGAAAAATATAACAAAGTTTACAGCATGCAAAGCCACTTTAGCCCTCTCATATTCGATCAGGAACATAACCCATAACAAAAAGCAAGTTTATGGCACACATGCTAATAGCAATAGAATGTTCAAAAATAAATAAATCTGAAAAAATGTTAAACACCCCACGATGAGTAATTTGACATTTATTAGAGCTAGTATGTGGACAGCATACCTTCTCTTTTCAGCACATTCAACACGAAGCCCCAAAAGATTGTCATTTTCACGCTCGTGTAATGATGAAGGAGCATTGTCCACAACTGCCGAGCAAACATTTTTACCAGCATCCATTGAGGTATTGTCTAACTCTGAGTCCATTGTAGATCTCATGCCATTTGGATAAATATGTTTCTCGCAATTTACTGCATCCATGGAACCACCTAGTTTCTCGAAAACATTGCCATCTGGAGGTTCAAGAGGCTTGTCCTTAACACTATGCCCAGGAATAGATTCTGCATTGATATCATTTTCAAGTGTGTCCACATCAGAACCCCTCAGACTAGAAATGCACCTCTCAGGAGCTCCATTAGCCTTATTGACATGTTCGACTCTCATTTTCTCTACCATTCTTCCACTGCACTCATATCTCAAGTCTTCATTTTTTCCTCTCTGCTCAGAATCAATTTCCCTGACATCGCCACTGCCAACCAGAGAAAGTATATTTGATCCTTCCAATTCCTCATCAACATCTATGCAGAAAAAAAATGTTTTTGGGAGGGATCAAAAAATTAATCCGCCAAAGAACAGTATGCATGGAAATCTGTCATTGGCATGCAAATCATAATTCTAGGTTATATTTAGAAATTGTGAGCCATTTGACCACATTCCCTTCCACTCACTCACCAGTCTCACAGGAAATTGCAAAATGTATTGCCACCAATATTTGTATTAGGGTACTGAAGAATCCTATTGACAGTCTCTCTTAACTTGACCATACATAAGATTCAAAGTAAGCCTTTTCTTAATATTCTTCCATTTGCCTGTAACTGGACAACATACTATCTTTTTAATCTTACCTTAATGAAACTGTCTGCTATGTACATATAAAACTAGCAAATGAAGGGGTGGAGAAAACCCTAGGCAGTGGCAGTGGGACATTGGGGACGAGTTGGTGGGGCATAGGCAGGGTGATGACAGGGGTTAGGGAAGAAGTGATTTTTTTCCTTTTTATTAATTTTTTTTTCTTGGAGAGATGTATTGATGGATTGACCAAAATAGCTGTAAAACAAGACCCCTTGTGCAAGGCCTGTGCCACTTCAACGGTAATTATATGGTTTCAATCCAACCACTCAGGTGCCCCAAAATTGAAAGAAACTGAATGAGGACATAAGTGCCGTACCATGCTATGTTTGAGATCCTTTCTATTATACAGAAATAATGGAATACAACTTAAAGTGAAAAAACTAAGTGCCTATTTGACACCCATTAATTTATTTTATGGTTTGTTACAACATCATTTTCAACCTTACATTTACACAATAAAATATTCTACAGGTATACCAAAAAACTTTCCCTACTTTTCAACCACACCATCTCCTAAAAATACTATTCAAAACTCATTTTTTCCCAATTAATGAGGAATCAAACATGCTTTAAATAAACATCACCTTGCAGCACTTCCTGGTGTGCTAAGGGAACGAGCTGCAAATGGAGATTCAGTTTACCTGGTAAAGTGTCCACCATCTGTTTTTTCTTCAATTTAGCCTTGTAACTTCGAGCATCCGTTTCCTTCCTCTTCACACCAATAGATCGCAGGTCAGATTCAGCTTTTCCAGATTGCACTTCCTGCTTTGCAGAGGAAGCAAGCTGTGAATGGAGATTCAATTTACCTGATACCACATCCATCCGTTTTTTCTTATATATATCCCTGTATCTGTGAGCATTCATTTGCATCCTCTTCAGACCAACAGAGTCCGGGTAAGGTTCAGCTTCCCCCGATTCCATGGTCGCCTGTATCAGACTCTTCTGTTTCTGTTTCTTCTTCTTCCACTTCATATTTGACAGACTAAGGCCTTCTCCAGATTGCTTGGAACCCAGAGAACTTGACGAATTACTCCTCCTAACCACGTCCAACTTCCCTGGAGAACTATGTGCATTCTGTTTCTCGATTCTCTCAACTTTCCTCTCCACTGGAGCAGAAGGTGGCATTTGCTTCTCATGACTCTCGGATTTCTGCATACTTTGGGGGCTTATGGTCATATCTCTTGGTAACACTACTTTACTTTGGGACCTTCTTAAAACCAAGACACCAGCTCTCTCCATACTCAAATTTGACAACCCTTTACCATTAATCAGTTTTTGGATCGAACTATTACCAGTCTCTCCCTTATTTCTCTGTAGAAACCGTCCATCACTCACCATCTTTTAAAGCTGCAATGCTACATCAAGTTCTTTAGCTTAAAACTCTCAGACAAAGTCAATTTACCAACTAAAAACTAAAAGATCAATAACAAAGACAGGCGGAGCCACCTTGGGTCTAGTGGGGGGAAATGCCCCCACTAGAAATAAGCATTGTTGCAAGGAGAAAACCATAAACAACCGCATCAAAACGTCGAAGAAATCACTGTTGCTAGAGAAAGATTACCATCAAGAAACAACAATTTTGGAAACATAAATAAATTACAAGGAGTTGAGTTGAAATTAAATCATTCACAACAGTCAGAACGAGTGCGATACAACATATAAAGCTCATTTTTAAACTACTAAAATCCGATACTACCTACCAAGTTTGGTGATGAAGATGTTGAGTAGATATCACTGTAACACATGTCTCCCTTTCAGCCTCTCCTTCACAAATTGTTCTCAATTTTGATAGTATCACCGAAGAAGAAAACCTTAGCCGAGATCGTCCTTTGCTCGACTTGAACAGGCATGTGTTAAATTGGGCTTTAATAAAAATCTCCTTGTAGAAAATATAAGAGAATGGGCTATTATCGAATTTTATTCCATTTTTGGGCTTCAATCAGTTAAGTAATAAATTAAAAAATGGGAAGTCTACATAAATCAGGTTTTTACTTATTACCATTTCAAAATTAAGGTTAGATGTTTTAAATT
>CAIGRT010056347.1:0-23773 GCA_903798405.1 Fraxinus platypoda | reverse complement strand
AGGGTGGTATTCATTGTACCCATGGGGGGGGGCATTCTCCTTTTGTACTTGGTCTCCCCACTTCCATTAAGGGGTGGAAAGAGACCTGGTTCAGGGTTCGGGGGAAGTGGCAGGAGTGTGAGGGTGATACTGTCCCCTTTGTTAAAGTCCCGACCTACTACTTCGAGCCCAATGAGTGATCATATTAAGCTTTGTTTTCAACTTTTATTTCAAACCTTTTTACTAATGTAATGTTTGTCACTTTTAGGGACTGTTGAACGTTTTGAGCTCAACCCTTTTCACTGGGAAATCTTGTCTGACATCTATCACCCCTCCTCGACTCGCCACTTCGACAATTTGGTCACTCCACATCGGTTTTACGAAAATCTGTCTCTCATGGCCTCTAGAGGTATATTTAACCTCTGCAAATGTTTTCTCCTCATCTGTTTATTTATCGTTTTTTATTCACGTCTGACCTCGTAACATTGCTTGCAGAAAACTTCGAGAAGATGAGGGTGCCTACCCCTGACATGGCCACCATTCTGGTAGCCACTTTAATGGCGGGCCGTAAGGGTGTGAAGGGCACATCTGTCAGGGAAGACGGATTAAAGGGAAGCTAGAGAGGGTCAGCAAGGAGGCTGCCTCTCAGGAAGAGGGTCGGCCCCCTCTGCCGGACCGGGGTAAGAAAGCGTTGGTAGAAGAGCCCAAGAAGAAGTTCAGGTTTTCTACCACCGGGGTGGGTAGCTCTAATGATGTCTCCCCTACTCGATCCGAGGTTCCGACAGGACAGAAGCTACTGGCACATCCATTGCTACGACCACTGGAGGGAAAAAGCGGCCTACTTCCTCGGAGCCTCAAAAACAAGATCCTGCCAAAAAGTCGAGGACCTCAAGCGATACCACAACTTCTGATCGCTCGCAAGGTAGGTCGTCTATGGCAAAGAGGCCCGATGAGTTGGAAGCTGAATCTCTTGCCCTTCTGCCCCTAGAGATACAAACGGCCATGACGATATTCCATCAGTTTTGGATAGCAAAGTGGCAGAACTTCGTCGAGACAAGCGACACGATGGACGTCGTCGTGACAATGGTGGCCAAAGCTGCGAGGTCATTCGGGATGGCCGTAGAGGTGGAGGCCCTCTTCAAAACCCCAAAAGAAAAAATAAAGAGTTTGTGAATAAGGCTTCTGAAGCAGAAGGGATTGCCAGTAAGGCGAAAGTCGAGGCTGAGGCACTGGCCAAAAAAGGAAAAAAGGAGTCCGTGAAGCTTGCTTCGGCCCTGGAGGAGATTGAGAAAATGAAGAAGGAGGTACACTTGTGTATTGTATGCGCAATGATGGCTAATCGTTGGTATGCGTGATTTTTGGGATGCAATCATGTGCTGAGACTTTTTCGTGAGGTACACATACAGATCTAAGGCGTCAAAAACAAAAAAAAAAGGGAAACGTTTTGAATTCTGTGACCCAGATTATTCGAAAAATGGACGCCTTTGATTAACTTGGCTTCAATCCGATGGCTGGGATTTGTTTCATTCCTTGTATAAAAGCTAAAATACTACCATTCTGACACTTTACTCTTGTGAAATTCCCACGATTTTCTTCCAGAATCTTAACTTTTGACATTTTTTGTTTGTTTTCTTTGAATAAGAATGTCTGCTGAAGCGCCCAAAGGTAAGAAATCTCTCAACTTGTGCGGTTTTTACTGAACTTTCCGTATTAGCAGTTTCTGATTGTTTATTTCAACAATTGTAGACAAGCCTTCGAAGAGAGAATACCCAAAGCCTGATATGGCCACCATTCTTCAGGCTACTTCCGTTACTGGCGTGAAGGTGCTGAAGCCTTCCTTTTCAGGAGCCCAACAAGTAAAGGCGAAAGTTGAGTACTTTCGCGATGATAAGGTCGGGAATGGAGCCGATGGGACGTTTTCCAAGGAGGCTCATCCTAAGGGCGATAGGGGCAAAGGGATAGCTGAAGAGCCCCAAAAGAAAATAAAGCTTACTCATTGTGGAGAGGGGGCCTCTAGGCGACCGAAGCTGTTGCAAATTTCCATCGATGCTGTTATCGGGAGGCAGCTTCGAAAGGCCAACGAAGCGGTTAAGGCGTCAATGGAGAGGACCCCATGGAAGTCTGGAAACTTCCTGGGAGGACGAGATATCAAGATTGCCTCGGCAGTGATAGAAATGCTGTCTGCTGAGGTTCGGAATGCGATCGAGGTTTTCAACAAGTTTTGGAATGCGAGATGGTAGGATTATGTGGCCACGTGCGATGCAGTGGACCTTACTACCACTCTCGTGAGTCAAGTTGCCAGGGCTTTCGGAGTAGCCCTTGAATGCCAGGAGTGTGGACGGACATTCAGGAGAGGAGCAGGACCTCCTACAAGAAGCTGAACGTTGTTGAGGCAGAATTGAAGAGGGCGAGAGTGGAGGCCGATGAGCTGAAGGCTCAAAAAGTTGATGATGAGGCAAAGTTAGCCTCTGCTTTAGTTGAAACTGAGACCATGAAGAAAGAGGTTTACGAGTCATAAGGTGAGGTGGCCTCGTTGACCAAAAAGGTGGAGGATTCTAATAACCATCAAAAGCTGACTGCTGAGGCATTGGAACAAGCCAATGTCCGACTGACTGCTACCAAAAATGCCAATGATTTCATGGAGAAGCAGGTGGAGTAGCTTACCAATGAATGTAGGAAGTATGAGTTGGACATCGTCGAAGTGGGAAAAATTGCAGTGAGGAATTATATCGCGAATTTCCACCTAACCGAAGAGTATCGTCACTTCGCTCTGTACTGGAAGAGGTATGCCTATAGGGAGATGGTTGGTAAGGTAGAGGAATTGTTCCCTGATCTTGATGCTTCGAGGCTGAAGTCCGAATTTATTGAAGAAGAACCTCAGACTCCTGCCGAGGACGATGTTGTGGAGGTGATATCAGAGGGTGCTTCGGAGAGAGAAGCTCCTACAGCACCCCTGACCGAGGTTCTTGCAACTTTGATGGAGGCTGAATCTTCCTCCCTTAACCAGGAATAGAATAGGTTTACTTTGATCGTAATATTTGTAAAGCTTTGAAGCCTCCAATTGTACTGGATTATTTATTGAAAATTAGGCTGAATCTGGTCTGAGTGGTCTGCGTTGTTTTATTTTGTCTTGATTTTAATACATTTAATTAAATATCTGCCTTTATTGAATCATAATCGAGTGGAATTGGGCTGAAATAATTTGAATAATTTCATAACCTTTACTTTAGCTGAACCTTTTTGGAGAGATTTTCCAATGTTTATTTTGAGGATTTCGACTTCCGCCTCGGAGTTCAAGAGAGGTGATCCCTTTTGGGAATGTCATCCTCTCTTCCGAGGTGCCAACGTTTCCTTACATGGTGGATTGTTCATCCATGTAAAGGTTTCTTCCTTGACGTTCAGCTTCGTCAAAGGGAGGCATGTGATGTGTGCCTTGGAGTTCAAGCAAGGTGATCCCATTTGGGAATGTCATCATCTCTTCCGAGGTACCCACACTTTGTAAAATTTCTATAAACTTCCATTTAGACAAAAGGTTTTATCTATTTGCAAAAGGTTGGGAAAGACCTCCAGCTGTAGTTAAAATTCGCTGGTAATACATTCGTAAGTGTTCAACATTCTACGGATGAGGCTGAACATTTCCATCCATGTCTTTAATCCAGTAGGTTCCAGGCCGGACTTCTTTCTCTATGCGGTAGGGTCCTTCCTAATTAGGTCCCAATGCGCCTACCCCTGGCTCTGGACGACAAGAAAACTCTTCGAAGCACCAAGTCATTTACCCGGAAAGATTTCTTTTTCACTCTGGCATTGTAATACCGGGTCATTTTCCATTGGTACATGGCCATTTTGATTTGAGAATCATCTCTCCTTTCTTCAAGGAAGTCTAGTCTGCATCTTCTCAATTCATCGTTACTCACCTTATTGAAGTGTATTCTCCTGGGGGATGGGAGACCCACCTCGACGGAGCTCATAGCCTTTGCCCCATACGCCATGGAAAATGGGGCCTCCCCTATTGCCGTTCGGCTGGTGGTTCTGATGGCCCACAGAACTTGAGGTAGTTGATCCACCCAAGCCCCTTTTGAGGCATCAAGTTTTCTTTTCAGGGTATACTTGATTGTTTTGTTTACAGCCTCAACTTGTCCATTTTGCTTGAGGATGGTCTGAGGAGGAGAAATGTTTCCTGATACCCAATTCCTCTCACATTTCTCTGACTTTTTTTTTGCCAAATTGTCTGTCATTGTCTGATATAATTGAATGAGGGATACCGAACCTGCAGATGAGGTTTTTCCAAAGAAACTTGGAAGTATTGGCTTCGGTTATCTTTGTAAGTGGTTCAGCTTCCACCTATTTTGTGAAATAATCGATAGCGACGATGGCGAAGCTAACGCTTCCTCTTTCTTTGGGCAAGGGTCCAATTAGGTCGATCCCCCACTTCGCAAATGGCCAAGGACTAGAGACCACACCAGTTCTTGTGAAGGCTACCTCTGGATGGTGGCGAAACGTTGGCACTTGTCACATTTTCGGACGAACTGTTNGATAGCGACGATGGCGAAGCTAACGCTTCCTCTTTCTTTGGGCAAGGGTCCAATTAGGTCGATCCCCCACTTCGCAAATGGCCAAGGACTAGAGACCACACCAGTTCTTGTGAAGGCTACCTCTGGATGGTGGCGAAACGTTGGCACTTGTCACATTTTCGGACGAACTGTTGCGCATCTTTTTTCAAGGTGGGCCAGCGATACCCTTGTCTTAGTACCTTTTGTGCCAACGACCAACCCCCAGTATGATTGCCACAAACACCCTTATGAATTTCTCTGAGTACATAGTTTGCTTGCTCTTCTCCAATGCACCTCAATAGGGGCAATGAAAACCTATGTTTGTATAGTACATCATCTTGAAAGATGAAGTGGGCAGCTCTCTTTTGAGCTTTTTCTTTCTGAGGGGATAGGGTCCGCTCCTTTAGATAGGATATAATGGGTTTCATCCAGAGAGGCATATTTTCTATCCACATCATCGTCCCACCGATCTCGTTCGAAGGTCTGGGGAGGTGCTCGATTGGAACTACTGTGAGTAATTCAGAATCTTTGCTACTTGCTAGTTTTGCTAGTGCGTCAGCATGAGCGTTGTGGGACCTTAGTATTTGCATTAGTTCTAACCTCTCAAACGAAGGGACGAAGTTCATTACTAGCTTTAGATAGGCTGCCATAGATTTGTCCCTGGTAGAAAAGTTTCCATAGACTTGGCTGACCACTAGCTAGGAGTTACTGCTGATTATGAGCCTTTTTACTTACAGTTCCCTTGCTAGTCGGAGGCTAGCTAGGAGAGCTTCGTACTCTACTGCGTGGTTGCTTTAAAGCCGAACCTTACAGCACACGTAAGCTTGTGTCCCTCCGGACTGACCAATGCGATTCCTACCTCCCGAACCTGTGTCCCCAGAAGACCCATCGATAGATAGCCTCCATATCTGAGGTTCAGAGGGTTCCATTTCTTCTTCGTCATTTGCTGGGGTGGGGTGGGTGGGTGAATTCCTCTACAAAACCAGCCAGGCTTGTCCTTTGATGGCTGTCCTCGGTTTGTAACTGATATCGAACTCACTAAGCTCCACAGCCCACTTAAGCAATCTTCCTGAGGCATCAGGTTTTTGAAGTACTTGCTTGATGGGGTAATTGGTCAGTACGTGTATACTATGAGCCTGGAAATATGGCTTTAGCTTCCTCGAAGCTATTATTAGGGAAATGACCAACTTTTCCATGTCAGGATATCGCGTTTCCGCGGCGAGAAGTGCCTTGCTAACATAGTATACCGGCAACTGATGGTTGTCTTCTTCCCTCATTAGAACTGAGCTTACAGCCTCTGAGGTTACCGCCAAGTACAGATGCAATACCTTGTGGTCTTTTGGCTTAGAAAGGAGAGACGTCTGACTCAGATGCTTCTTCAGTTCCTGTAGGGCCACCTCACATTCTTCTATCCAATGGAATTTATTTCCTCCTTTAAGAATTTTGAAAAATGGGAGGCACATGTCTGTTGCCTTAGAGATGAAGCGATTTAGGGCTGCCAATCTCCCAGTAAGGCTTTGCACCTCTTTTGGTTTCTGGGGTGATCTCATTTCACTTAAAGCTCTGGCTTTTTCAGAGTTCGCTTCAATGCCTCTTTGACTGACTATGTAACCAAGGAACTTGCCAGATGACACCCCAAAAGCGCATTTTAAAGGATTGAGCTTCATTCGATATCTTTGCAGGATCTGGAATGTCTCATCCAGGTGTGTAACATGGTCTGCTGAGTTTCGGCTTTTCACCAGCATGTCGTCCACATAAACTTCCATGGTTTTGCAGATGAGATCGACCAACATTTTGTTCACCAGCCTCTGGTACGTTGCCCCAACATTTTTCAATTCGAAGGGCATCACCTTGTAGCAATAGAGTCCTTTGTCCGTGACGAAGGAGGTATGCTCTTCATCCGGTGGGAACATGGGGATCTGGTTGTATCCAGAGTAGGCGTCCATTAAGCTAAGGAGTTCATGTCCAGTAGTTTGAGTCCACAAGTTGGTCAATTCTGGGAAGTGGGAAGCTGTCCTTTGGACAGGCTTGGTTTAAATTCGAGAAATCAATGCATACCCTCCATTTCCCATTGTGCTTTTTCACCAGAACTGGATTGGAGACCCACTTCGGATACACAGATTCTCTAATGAAGCCATTATCTATTAGCTTCTTAACTTCGTCCTTAAGGGCCTCATACCTTTCCGGGTTAAGGGCTCTTCTCTTTTGCCTATGAGTTGTGGCCTTCGGATCAATGTTTAAGTGGTGACAGCTGACCTTGGAATCGACACTTATCATGTCGCCGTGCTTCTAGGTGAATACATCAAGGTTTTTAAGCAAGAAGTTTTTCAACCTCTCATTCGTCTCCTGTGGCAAATTGCTTCCCACCTGCAAGCATTTGGTTGGGTCCATAGGGTCAGCTGCAAAGGTTTTCAGTTCTTCCAAGGGGGCCGTTTGAGGCTCGCGATCAATAATACAGGGTTCTTCCAAGCTAGCTTCTTTTTCGGCAACTACCTCCTCTTCAGGAGCTTCGGTCATGATGACGTCTTCCCCTTGTTCAGGGGCACTCCCTTGTTCAGGGAGGTCATCCATGTCAACGTCGGTGAAGATGACTTGCGTCCTTGGTTCTGCTTTTCTCAGAGAGTTGGAGTAACATTCCCTAGCTCCTCTCTGATCCCCTCGAACTATGGCATGCCGTTTTCAATAGGAAATTTTATGCACAAATGGTGGATTGATGTGACTGCCCATAATTCTTTTAAGGCTGGTCTTCCGAGTACCCTGTGATAGGCAGATCGGTTATCAACTACCAGGAATTCCATAAAATTGCGAGCAATTAGGGGTTCTACCCCCACTCTATTACTAGAGTGATTTTACCCCTTGGGATGATGATATCCCCCCGTGAAGCCATACAAGGGGAACTTATTGGGGCCAACTCGTGGTCAACCTTCATCTTGTCAAAGGCAGTGCCAAATAAAATATTGACCTAACTTCCATTATCCACCAACATTCTTTTCAGGCCGTTGCGCCCTTATTACTAAGGCGTCGCAGTGGAGATAATGTATTCCCACCGTATCATCATGTGTAAAAGTGATCGGAGGCGTCACCCTCCCACTTGTAGATTGATTCACTATGTAGCTCGTCATAGCCGGGTCGATTGCTTCCCTAGCATAATTCCTTTGAGAATTCCTAGAATATCTACCTACGTGCGGACCACCAATGATCGTGTCGATTTCTCAAACGAGTTCATTTTCGTTGCTTGGTGGGGGGCCTCGTTGTTGCCTTTGGCCTTCTCTAGGTTCTTCAACGTCATTATCCCTTCTTCGCGAAGGGTCATTCCTGTTAGGTCGACGCTGATCATTGTTCTAAGGTTGTTGATTCTGCCTATTCGGAACATTTCTTGGTGGAAATCTTGCGGCGTCCCGGCAGTCCTCTGTCTGGTGTCCATGAGATTGGCGATATGAGCAATACTGTAGCGCTTCGTTCCTACTTCTAGGCTCAGCACCTCGTCCCCTTTGTTGGCTCCTTGGGTAGGGTTGACGCTGGCACATTCCAGTGCTTAGATTGATCTCTTCATAGGCCAGGGTAGGTACTGCATTGAGCATCGTAGCGGCGAGTTCTTGCCCATGATTCATTGGGGCTTGGTTATCCATCAAATGGGAAGTGGGACCTCTTCCCCTTCGCATCTGTGGAGGCGGTAGGCCTTGGTTGGTCCTATTCCTATGATCTTTCAGCTCCTCATTGAGGATTTCACGCCTTATCATTTCCAACAAAGCGTCATAGGTAACAGGATCCTTGTTTTGCACATCCCTCCAGAAGAGAGTATTCATGTCCAGACCTCCTCTTAAAGCAATCAGGGCTTCTTTATCCGTGACTTGCACGCAGTATGTCATTTCATCAGTAAAGCGTGAGGTAAAACTTTTCAGAGACTCACCCTGCTGTTGTCTCATATCTTGCAACCTTTGGATGGGTCTCTCTCCTTCCTTGCTGGTTGCGAAGCGGTTCAAGAAAACTTTCTTGAGTTCGGGCCAACTTTGGATGCTCCCTTCTGGTAGTCTGGCATGCTAAATTTCTGCTCATCCACTTAAGGTCAAGTGGAAGGCTCTACATTTCGTTGCTATGGTGGCCCCTTTCAGACTCATATGTGTCTTGTAATTATCCATATGTTTAGCGGGGTCACCTCTCCCATCATATTTTTGGATTTTAGGAAGTGTGAAATGGCTTAGCATGGGAGCACTCCTTATGGCCTCGGAGAAGGGAGAATGTTCATCATCATCATCAAGATCGCAAGACCTCTGAGGCTCATCTGAATTTTCGTCTCCCTTTGGTTGGTTTAGGGAGGTTGTTGGGAGGTTCCTGCTTCGTTTCTGGCCCGATCTAGCCTTTCACACCTATTTCTAGAGGGGACGGACCGGAGGCTCTTCATAGTGCATAGGTTGATCTTCATTTGGATGCATTTCCTGTTCTCCATTTCTGGGCATCGGATGGGGAGGATGAGCTTGCCTATTTCTAGGCCTTCTTGGACTTAGCCTATCAAAAACGCTGACAGATCTTTGGGGTTCATTTTCTTGTGGCCTCTCTTAGGCGTAATTGGTCGATGAATTGATTCCGAGCTCTCTTTCCTGAGGAGCTTCTGTCCCATCATAATGATACCTCGCCATTTTACTCTGGACCTCGTCTTCCTCCTGGTAATATGCTCGTGTCTCAGGAGGGACATCTTTCGGGGCTGTGTATTGATAAGCCTGATAGCCTCATTGTCCTTGCATGCTCATCAACATCTCTTGCATGGCTACGTTCTGCTGAGTGATATCCCTCATGTTGGCTGCCATTGTCACCATTTCCCTAGTTAGCCTGGCTGCGACCCCTCCTCTACCCCTGGGACCTCCTTTTCTGCGTATTGGAGGCCTTGGGCAAGCTGCTGGGGCAGCATGTGAGGGTTTTCCTTCTTCAGGGTGTTCCCTCGTTCTTCTAGGGGCATTTTCGTCCGTTAAACTCATCCATCGATTGTTTAATATGCAATTTTATCCCTTTCTTCAAGGGCTTCAAGTTCCTGGTAGTTCTTTTTTGCAAGGACACTCTTTTTTCAAGGACAAGAACCTTCCTTCGCCAAACTTTATTGAAATGTAGCCTGGCCTTGTTCCCACGTGTGTTCGTGGTTAACTATAGTTTTTCCCACAGACGGCGCCAATCTATTGACCCCAAAAAATGAGCTCAACAGATGTCGGGCCCACTCACGCCAAATCAAGTACGATTCCGGCGCGTTCCTACCGGAATGATGACGGTAGCACGAATAAGATGGATGCGGGAGGTACTTTACGGCGAGAGACAAGAAACCTCAAGCTCCGGCAGGTGGAACACAAAAGCAACTACGCTAACAACGATTGCCAAAAGGAAACTAAACTAATCTATATAATAGCAAAGTAGGAATATGTGGAAGGATAGATAAAATGTTCTCCTCAAGAGTTCAAGTGTATATTCTTAATATATGATTGTCCACCTTTCCGTCAATGATCCCACCTCTTCTTTAATTACAAAGAGGACATATTTATAATGCATTGGCCAACGTGGTGACCATTGGATCGGAACCACGTGGCCTCATCTCCCTAACTAAGGCTTCACATCACTGTCTATTCACACACTTAATACATTAATAAAGGGTCAGCCATCGTATACAATAGGCTGACATACTGACAAACTTTATAACAAGTGTTACATCAATCACTTCTAATAGATCTTCAAATCTATTTCCAAAAGCAGCGTTGGCCTCATGAGCCTCGGAAGAGTTGGTGACAGCTTCGGAGAGATCTGAGGTCCTCATCCACATTATGCAGCTTCGTCCTTCGGAGAAGTGTGAGGGCATCGGCCTGTTCCTCTCTACTGGTGTGTTTGGCCCGTCGGGTCTTGTTTTGACTGGTGTGTTTGACCGTCTGCCCACGTGTCGTGCCACGTGACCTCATTCCACGGAGGATCGAATTTTGGCTGCCCCCAAGCTACTTCGTCATTCCCACTACCATCCCCAAAATCGAGGCACCCCAACCAGCCTCAATAGCTCTTGCGTGACTATCCACGCTGATGGCTGCTTACGTGGCTGTCTACGTGGCGATTTGACTTCGGACTTCGGATTTGAGGGGTAACATGAGATGCAATGCTAAGATATCAAATCTCCCTTACTATTCCATTTTTAGTGTAACAATTAAAGTGACAATTTGAAATCATTCATATTGGTCAATGTTCCTAATTTAATTGAAAGTCTATCTCGATATCGATCAAATATATTCCCCTTATGTGACCTTTCTATCTCTCGAAAAAAAATGCAAACATGATAAATGCATTAACAAGTGTTAGAATGCCTATTGAAACTATATATCTCTATCATCTATCGAACACC
The DNA here is from genome assembly GCA_903798405.1 of Fraxinus platypoda. Lineage (NCBI taxonomy): Eukaryota > Viridiplantae > Streptophyta > Magnoliopsida > Lamiales > Oleaceae > Fraxinus > Fraxinus platypoda. The sequence goes on along the minus strand of CAIGRT010056347.1, from coordinate 12,880 downwards.
TATATAAACCATATACTTCTATGTTCCTTTGATAATAATAATTAATGAATATTGGAGTATGATATGTATATGAGATGTCTCTAATATGTATTCTGCTGTTAGGTATTTGGAGTAGAAAATTGGTTGAAAATCACGTCCAAATTGATTTTAAAAAGAGTTCCAATCTAATAAGGAATGTTGCATTCGCGTGCAAATGTTTTTGTCTTTCCATAGCAGTCAATATTTTGGTCTTAATTTTTTCTCCCAATATTCGATTGAGACGATTCAAAGTACGTTGAAAAACTAACTCAAATGAATACAAATTTACTAGATATATAAATTTTTCAATTTGGACGTTTACTGCGCCAAAAATGAGTATCAATGTTCGACTAAAAATCTGGAACATGACTTATGCGATTGAAAATTTATTTTGATCATATTTCATTCATTTTTGAGTTCTAATTCCATCCAGTTGTCCCCTAACAATATTTAAAGTATCGTCATATGATCCGAATTAACTATTGAATATTTACAATTTGGTCCTCAAACTTTGAATTTTACCCATTTTTCCTTGTTATTCTTTTGTTTCTTCCAAATCCTCGTTCAACCATTGTGTTGTAGCTATAAAACATAAAATACAACAATTTAGGATATATTTTGCCAATTATTGACATTTTAAACCCCGATCAGTTCCCACTGGGCCTTTCAGTCATCTGGATTTTCTGATGGTTTTCCTCTAGTGTTCTATTGTTTTGATTGTGTTCCTAGAGATGAAATATTGTCACAATCACAAGCTGGAAATACGAATTGCCAGCGATTCACGCAATCATACCTGGACGAAAGAGGGAGGCCACTTATGCATGACTTGACTCTGAGTTGTGAAAGTGGCATGCCCAATTGAGAAGGGACCTACATTTTCATGCAATTGGTAATTTGTATTTTGTGAGTGGGATTCGGGTGAAAATGCATCACAATTTCCATTCCCTATTGGACCCAAAGTGCTGTGCTTGCCATTTCATGTTATTTCTTAAATGGGTGGTGGGTCCCACATGGTGATTCCATTCAACTTGCTACATAAGAAATCAAAGTTTTTTCATGGATCATGATCCATTTTTGATCTTCCCTTTTCTTCCTTCGAGTAAATATACTGATAGACTGAACACGATTACATATAACCGATAGACTGATAAAACTGATATAGTTATCCTCGAGCCTGTGAATCACTTGCAATAGCTGCATTACATATATACATCAGATTTTCATTTCCATGAAATGAGAACATATAGAAGAAGAAAGAAATGCTTGTATATTAGCTAATCAATGCGAAGAAATATAATTTCCTTTCACTATTCAATATCCGGAGTACAGGACTGAGACATCAATGTGTCAACAAAATGCCAAAATGATAATCCAAGACTCGTCATCCAGTACCTTCGATGCAGCCTTCACTAGGTTGAAAGCTTCGTATAATGTTAGCATCTAAATTCGACAGTCAAATAAGGTCAGTTATTAAGGTGTTGTCAGGTTGTTGATATGCGGATATTTTGTAATATATTTGTTCTCAGACTACTGTCTTTGACCTGTTGGATTTACATATGAAAGGAAAAATATCAATCATTGATACAAAAGACTATCTGCGAGAATAGAAGAAAAATGCATTTTACCTGCATGGCTGCTAACATGGACACAAGATCTGTGCACTGTTCGAGCAAAACTCGCTCTTTAGCTGTAACTTTCGCTAGTTCTGCCGTCAAATAATTTACTTCCTCAACCTGCAAAATGATTAATATGATTCGGGCACATGTCAGCTATGTAAATAGAACAGCTTTCAGCTGAAGATCAAATTGACACCCTTTCTTCTTTTTCTTCTAGTATAATAAGCAGTGACTTCAAACATTGTATGAGCGACTAATCCCAAGACTTAGTTGAATGAACTGAACTTGAACTCTTTAGGATGCAGCATAAGCTAATTAAAAGTACTACATCAGCTAGACATGGCGACAGTCCTACGTCTACAAGAGAATGAAGCTACTCCACCTAATAGGTTGGAACCCCAAGGCCCAATAACTGGTATCAGAGCCATGCCCTAGACTAGCCATGAAGATGCACCAAATGAATCTCCAGACACGTCCAGAAGATTTAAACGAAGGTTTGGGCCCTAGTTAATTGCAATGGCAAGAGATATCGTGAAGGTGAACTCTCAAAGTGGAGAAGCCTCCATTGTAACGAGAGTATGATGCAATGGAGATGATTTAGATCTCGTGGTTGCAACAAGATGGAATGAAGAGTCATCACTTGATGGTGACAGTGATGATTATTTGTGGGAAATGCAACAAAATTCCCACCTCGACTAGACAGGGGATAGTCTTGGGTGTATAACGGGATTGGCTTATTTCAACTAAAGATTAACCTTTTGGGAGGAAGAAGTCCCCAGCGCTCAATTATTTAACAAGCATTTAACAAGATAAGAGATCAATCCTAAGCACATGTTCTTCTATTTGCAGCAAAATGAAAGCAGAAGCAGGTACTGTGCAAGTTGATCCAACACGTTGCATTTTTGTTTGATTTACACTCCTAAAACAAACAAAAGAAAAATCCAGCAACACAATGTCCATCTGAATTTATTTTTCAATACACAGCAGAGAACTGGTAGGCCTTTACTGGATTGCATTGTATAGTACTAAATTCACAAAAACTACCACGATCAAGAAGCAGCATCTGCGTAAATTTGAGTTCATAAGATTACCATTGGCAGAAGTGAACATATTGATGATGTCATAGCCTGCATAACATCAACTGCTGAACCAATAGCATCCTTCAAGCTCCGGATGTCAGCCTGTGAAAATGGAAAAAAATTGTTGACTTTGTCAAACATGACAGGAATTTGTTTTCAACTTGAGAAACTGCTCACAACATTAAAAACAAAGCAATAAGTATCTTGAGACCACACAGTTGCTCCTCCAACTACTGGTAGACGAAGAGTGCTAGCCTTCAAAGCTTTAATAGCTCCAAGCAAAGAGATGGACTGATCTTTATCCAGAGAACCCCAATCTTCTAAAAACGTCATCTGCTAGACGATGAAGGAAATTAAATACTCACATTCAATTAAATCACATAACAAGTGGGAATTCACAAATCAACCCCCAATTATGTTTCAGCAAAAAACACAGTTCATATTATTTAAGAGGAAAACTTATATATATATGAATGAAGTTTTCTTATACGTTCCTTTCTACATTTTCTATGACTTGGGAGAAAAGAAAAAGATATTCACCAATTTTTTTAGTAATATCTTTGTGCGCAATGGAGTTCTTGAGAATCTTTCAAGACAAGATTAGTATTAATTATACCTACAATAACTTACGAGTAAATAGATCTACAAAGTAGAACAAACCATATCTTACCTCTTTCAACTTTGTCTTTTGCAGAGGTAACAGGTACATTTTCAATACTATATAACATGACTACAGGATTTCATTGTTTTATCAGGAAAGACAGCTATATATATGACTTGTAAATAATGATAGTAGAAACTTAATCCAAATACAGATCTGGAGGCATATATATCATGTAATTTACCTCACCTTGTGGTTTTGATATTCCATTAAAGACGACCCATAAATTTCTTCATGCAATTCCACATTTTGTTCAATAATTGAGGGCAAACAGTTCCATGAATATTATTGCAGTATACGAGTACCGCTTTCTTATTCAATTTTGTCAATTCAATTTCATGTTAACATTTAACGGTGGTAAATCTCATTTGATTATTCAGATTCCATCAGGTCAAGCCCTGGTTGTTGGGAATCCATGTTATACGATCATTTTGCACAAATGGTCGGAAAGGATTTTGTTATACGAAAACAGAAGCAGTGAATAGAGCTTACTTGTCCCTTGAGAATGGAGGCTAGCTTCAACTTTTGTCTAAGCAACTGCAATCGGTGTCTTTTTTTGGTGACAGTGTCTCGTAGATCTGAGATTGTTATCCATGCATTCCATAGATTTTTCTGGTACAGACAAAGATTCAATTTGTAACAGAATATCAGGTATGACTTGTATATGCAGTATGAACATGTTAAAAGAACTGACTTCAGTGAAGGGCCAAATACCTAGAACTAGACATACTAATTTTTTCCACTTGTGAAAAAGGAGAAATACAAAGTTGTTCATGTGATCCAGATATAGATATGAATAGCAACATGTAGCATAACTTGATATGGATCATTGAACTGACAAAAAGGAACATGCTCGGTACTTGTAGGTACAACAATCATATGGCTGTTGTACGTGGAATAGAGAAAAACCAAGAAATCCAAGAATGTCTCACAAAATCAGTACTCAAAAGGAAATGAAGATGGAAATTAAGCGATCTAAATCAATTGTCATAATATATCATTTCCAATTGCAAGAATTTGCATCACATGCTTAATTGTCATTCATATCTTACTTGATCTTTAGTAAGAAATTCCAAACATTAAAGTTTATAATGCGTTGCATATGAAGCTTTTGGCTCATACCTTTGTAGCGTTAGCTTATAGATGAAAGGATTTCCCATGTCAAATTCTCAGGGCATATGGAATTTTAGTATCATAAAAAACCATAAGAAAGAATAATCAAACAGCTTGGCAAATTTCATTCCTATTTTTCCTCTTTATATCACTCGCCCTCTTTCCCATTTATGATAAATTGAAAAAAAAAAAAAAGAAAGAAGAATGATGATAAAATCTTTTAGTAAATGTCCTTGTCACATTGTATGCTTTTCTCTTGATCCCATATTTAAAATATCTACCTAAATCAATGTAATAAATTTGAATGCACCAATCCTAACACATTCTGATAGATTGCTTTAAAACTTAGAATCTAATAAATTATATTTTGTACAACATAGAATCTAATAAATTATATTTTGCACAACATTGAGTTCTTTCGCTTATTTCACCACCAGCAATTTATGTTCAAATAGCTAGATAATATTCCCTTCATAATAATCAATAACGTTTAAAACAACTGCATCTCCAAAATACATTTTGAGGATGGTTTTGGTAATCATTTGTTATCATCCCGTCCATCTAGCTGTCCACTGAAAGGTCCAATGAAATCAAATCTCTCTCAACCAACTTGTGCCATGATAATCTTGATCTATGTCTCTCTCCTCCACCTTCTTCAACTAGAATCACATCATTTTTTAACATTGAAGTTCACTTATGCATACGTGAAACATGTTTCAGCCATGTAGTCATCCTTCCCTTAATAATTGACTGTGCCACCTCACTTGGTGAATATTTTATTTCACATGCCTTTGAAGCCAAAGGAGCCAGCACGTGAAGGTAGACAACGTGCTCCATGAGATTTGATATTTTACCTAATCTATTATGTCCAATAATAAGCCATCATAACATCCTTATTCTGCTACAGTCATGTCATCTTAATCATTATTTTTGCTACACTCATGTCATCTAATTTGTTATGATGAAACTAACTGTAAATAAAAACTACATTTTTGAGCGCCAATCGTGTTTAATGATACAATATAACTCTTTTTTGTATTATAAAGTTAGAATTCCCGCAAAAACTCTTCCAAATTCTTCATTACAATACTCTATTACTATCAATTAGGATAGTGTCAAACAAAGTTACATAGAACAAACGAATTTCTTAATAAACAAAAGTTGGGACTTCTCCACTTGAGTCGCCTTTTTATTCTTCCACAGATACGATGCATTTTGTCCTCTAACAGAAGGCCAGACCCAAAAACCAGATCTTCACTCTAGTCTCTAGCTTTAATCTTACTTTCATTTTTCAAAGGCTCAAGTAATTCAACTAATCAGCAAGAAAAGGCAACATCGTCTAGCCTACTAGAGTTTCCTGTTCCCCTTTTTTTTCTTTTTGTTAAGTAACCTAACTCAATAATTCACAGAAACAGGCATTTGTACCTACTTTCAAATTTATCCAGGATTCATCTAATGATCTAATTAATTTTCAATTCAGTAAACGAACTTTCTCTCAGCATTCCCTGCATTTGTTGGCATATATAGGAAACTTTTATCAGCTTTCCCTGTAATATTTGACATTCTCACTAAAAAAGTTGATTTCCTGTTTTCCAATTAAATGTTTGGGACACAGGTCCCACGACCATTCTCGCTAGACCACATAAAGAAAATGGCTAAATTACAATCAGAAATATCATTATAAACACGTACAACATATGTGCAAAATTCTATAGGATAGTAAAAGTAAGCGACCATTATTTCAATACTTATTATTTCGTTTCGACAATATATTCATCTCAAAGAATTTACTCTTCCAAACATCTTATTACACACTAATATCATTTCTAAAAATTATCAGACAAAATTATTATTTTTAGAGTTTTAAGTTGGCCCTTCGAAAGACCACGTGATGTAATTGTAAGTCCGGTTATGATCATATGCATCTCTAAAGATTCACTTTCTTTTAATAAGTTAGCAATTTGTTCACATATGTTAAGAGCAGCAACACAACTATATGCAAGGGAATATATCTTTATTAGAGGTTGTGTTCTAAGCTCATCTGGCTACACCACAATTGAAAAAAGGAGCAAATTGGCCCTAAGTTTAATCATAAGTTTGTCACATTTGTGTCTTAAATGTTATCTGCAAGTGAACAAAAAGGGAAAGGGTCTTAATTTTTATGGGAGCTTCTAACAGTTAAAAAGAAATAACCTCAATGAATGAAAAGTGCTTTGAGACTAACATTTATCATAAAAAGAAATATCGACCATCATAGTTAAACAGGGCATACATAGATTATCGTTGAAGCTATCTCACCTCTGCACTGTGTCTCTGCACCAGCAAGACCACTTCAGTCCTAGCATTGGCAAAACGCCACTGGAGGTGCCGATTATACAGAAGCCTCAACAGGTGCGCATCAGCAATCCAGTTCTCGCCTACTTTCCCTCTCCGAACATCAACAGCAAAACTAAGAACTGAGGGTGTCTCATTAAACTTACTAGTAATGGTGCTAACAGCATTTCTGACACGAGATGGACTAATTCCCCGGAATGGAGATGATCCCACTGGTGTCATAAGCTTGTTCGGAGATGCAGGTCTAATACCTCCACGAATAGGGGATGACAATGGACCATCACTTGCATATTTTTTCAACTTTGGCGGCACAATTAGTTTCGAACTGGGATTTGTGGATAAGGGCAAGCCTGGATCCTGCAACCTCCTCAGCCGACTATGGGTTTCTTGCCAAAACCTAGCCGAACCAACAATTCCACGAGGACCATTTCTTCCATGGAAATCCCCACCAGTATCTTGAACTCCAGAAGTGCTACCAGAAGAGACACTGTCCGAATCAGATGCAATGAGATCATATGGTACAGATGACTCGTTATTAACCAAATTCCTATCCATAACTAGTTGAGCCGTCTTTAAAAGATCCGAATAGCCAAAATCAAGACTCAACCTACCATCAAGTGACGCCCTCCTCTCATCAATCAAAGGATGTTGCGATGCACGAACTACATTGCCAGATCGAATGAGATTGCTCCTCTCTACACTACTGCCGCTACAATCCACACTCCTCAACAATGGATTCACCGACCGGTTTTTTGCCGGCCACCTATGCTGATCAACATTCTTAGAATTATCTACTTGATCTCCTCCCCTATCACCTTTTCCTCTCAATGGAGTACCACTTCTCCTCCTCTCTGGCGTACCCTTCCTCACACTACTCAAATTAGGCGAAGACGGGGCAGCCTTAGTCTTACTAACCGGTAGCGAAAAGGCTTCACCTTGAAAGGAAACCGATAAACTCCGAGTAGAAGTGACGAGCAGCTTTGCAGCTGCTGAAACTTCAGTCAAATTCTCATACTTAGAATCAAGATCAGGCGCCAACTGCCTGGCAGCCACGGGCCTCCTCCGGTCTGCAGACACAGACCTCTTGGGGCATAAAGAAGGAACCTTGGACACCGGAGTCGAGTTCCTTGAAACCAAAGGAGAGGGATACCTTCCAGAAGAAGAGGAAGATGAAGAAACTGAGGATGAATTTGAAGTGGAAGTAGAAGTTGAAGTTGAAGGGGACATGTATCGTGAAGAAACAACTCTTGATTTGGGCCTCTTGGTATTGTTTGAAACCCCATTCTTGACCTCTTTTTCGGAAGACAATAATGGAGGTCTTCTTGAAGATATGATTTTGGGGTTTTCAGAAACAGCGGCCACCATCTTCACAACCAAAAAATAACATACACATACATACAGAGTAAAAATATGGAAATCCACCACTCACATTGTGCTTTCAAACCAAAATACACTTGTCCATAAGCCTTTTAACCTGCAAGAAAAATCAAGAAATCCCACTGTAACTGAAGAAACCATAATGGGTCTCTGCAAGATTCCACATTTTTCAAGATTTCTTGGTATAAAAGTAGTGTGTTAAAGTTTCAGCTAATTTCCATAAAAAAGTTATGATTTCCCGGCCAGAATTAAGAGAGAGAGGGACAGAAATGGTGTTGGCCTGTTGGGGAGTTGAGATTTGGGGGCACAGAGTTTTTCGTACATCACCAGTAGTGGCAAGTGGGCACTGTGCAAGGGGGTGGGGAGTAGGAGTAGGAGTAGGCGTAGGGTAGGGGTGAACTTTGAAGAGTCCTTACAGCACCAATGTCAAATTTTCATTATCATTCTTCTACTCATTTTCAATCAGATATTCTTTAATAAAATAATATTTTTCATCACATCAATAATTTTTCCTTCATTTTCAACTACATATTCTCTATCAATCTACTATTCCAAAATGAATTAAGCCCCTGTTTGTCTACCATTTTTCAAAAAATTGTTTTCTACATTAACCATTCTCTACCACACATTCAAATAATAAAATATTCTACACATAAACCGATAAAGTTTCTTTCAATTTCAACCACACATTTTTCAAAAAATACTATTCATTACACCATTTTCTTTTCAATAATGGTTGACAAACAGGCACTAAGTTAAATGAACATAATGCTTGACATAAGGGTTGATCGATCTCTCACATTGCATGTGGATCCCGACCTGAATTAAATGATGTTGACCTCCCCATGTGTGTGGGGGGTGTCATCCCCTATGTCGAGCATTATGTTCGTGTAGCAAAACTCATTTCGAAATACATTCTTTTAAAATAAGGTGACTCAAACACACTCTTAGTCATTTTTTAATGGTTTTAATGATTTTTTCTAAAAAAATTTATATTATAATGATAAGAAAATTACGTAACTTCTTGCATTTTTTTGGCCTAACCTCGTTGATAGGGGTTGATGGGCTGTCTCTCAACTCCTAACTCCTCATTAGCCCCCACCAAATTTGTTAGTTAACCTAACTATTAGTTTTAATAATATAATAATAATAAAAGGTAAAGTTTATTGTAGATTGAAGTTGACTATTTCCATTATTGTATATGGATATATAGCAACATTTACTTAGGACTTGAGAGAACAATCACAACGAGATAAGTGCACAATCTAAACACTCGAGTTAAGCACTCATCTAAGTGTTGAGGATACTGACTACCTAATTTGTTATGTCTTACTTTTTCTTTTTTAATATATCTTTCACTCTTTAATCGACTAGCTTTATCGAATTCCAACAATAGTCTTGTTTAGCCATCGTATGAATATTTTTTGAGAAGCAATATTGTGAAAAATTAGTATCTAATTTTAAAAAGAAGCACACTAATTCTCGATTTTATATTATAGCTTTAGAATTAATATTTCAATCATGCTACGTATACATTATTTTTTATATTATTGTGCCACGTGACAGTACACAATTGGACAATTTTTTAAAAAAAAAATCGCCCACAATTTGTTGAAAACATGAGTGATGTCAAAAACAAGGTACATCAAAGAATGTACACTTAGCATTATTCTTAGTCTTTACGGATAAAACTGTTCGAGTCCATATTAATCATCACATGATCAATTTCATAACATTAAATTTTGATTTTCCACTAAGATTAATCTCAAGAAATTTGAAGCGAGACATATTTTCATAAGAATCAAACAACAATAGATGGAAGATCTAAATGCGGTTTTCCATTATTTATTTGTTATTTGGGGTTTGATATGGGATGCGATGTCCCATTCCGTTTCTATCCCACTTGCTTTTGACGCAAGTTTGTGTATTTTTTGTTGTTTTAACTTTTTTTTTTTCCTTGGCTAAAATATATATGGAAATTGGCCTTGTGCTTGAATGGTCCTTAACGTTTTGGTGTTGACCCTTCAACTTTGTGTGCAAAAAGTCATTTTGGATGATCTTTGAAATCAATGACAGAGCTAGACATTCTTCGTTGTGTAATATAAAGAATTAAGTTAATTTTTTTTTCAACATCTTGTTCTCTCAATGCTCGTTTCACCAATACTTTGCTCTTCATTCAAAAATGAAGATTTTTGTTTAAAATATTTTTCATGATTATTTAACATAAAATTCAATAACTAAATGAATGCTAATCTATTTCACATAATAGTTTCAACCATAAAAGCATAATCATTTTCAATAGACAAATGACGAGACCTAATATTCCATTGAATCACATATAGAAAACAACCAATTTCATAAAAACGAAAATTCAACAATGAAGTTGTTCAAGTTGTGAGATCTTTAGGCATCTGACGTCGAAGTGGAGAAACATTTGCTCGATTGCTAACTTCGGTGCAGATGAGCTAAGTAAAAAAAATTAGTCAGTTAAAATGGCAATCTTAGGTCTTGGAGAAGAATGAGATTCGAGGTGTGAGAAAAGCTGGAATGTTGATGAAAAAATATGTGCTTACTGGAGTTGTGTATAGATTTTTCAGAAATTAACCCCATGTAAACCTAAGCAAATTGGTATAGTTTTCATAAAGCGAACACTCATTCTACCTCTCTTCTTTTCTAACTTGGCAAATTGACCCCACATGACCCATGCAAATTCGCCCCTGTTTGAGATACTAATTATGGGAGTTTTCTAAAGTATCGATTGAACGTTTATGGATAGTCTGATTTTTGGTGGTTCGCGATTTTTAAAATAGTTCAATTCATGTTTGAAAGTTTATTATCCAACAGTTCTTAAAATTTGTTAAAAGAATAAACTTACATATATACCCCTTAGCGAACTTTTCAATATATAATTTTTTATTTGAAATTTTTTACTCATAAATAATATTATTTTTATTATAAAAGTAAAATATTTATTTATAATTAACATTTTAAGTTATAAGTAATTTTGTATCTATAAGTAAATATTACAGTTACAAGTTAATTTTGAATTTTTAAATATTTTTTTACATAAAAGCGAATTAATTAATTTTTTATCTTATTTGTAGTACTAATAAACATTTTTTTACACAAAAGTAATTTTTTTTACTTATAAGTGATTATTTACTTCTAAGTAAATTTTAGTAATAAAGTAATTTTTTGGCTTATAATTTTTTTTAAAATTAATGCATTTTTATTTAGAAGTTAGTTTTGAACAAAATATCTTATAAGTAATTGTTTACTTCTAAGTAAATTTCAGTAATAAGGTAATTTTTTCAAATTATTGTATTTTTATTTAAAAGTTAGTTTTGAACAAAATATATAGTTGAAAAAATTAGTTTTTAGAACATAAAATTGGAAGAAATTTTGAGAAACGATCAAATCCACATAATTGATGGATTGAGAAATACTATTAAAACTACACTACATTAGATTTGGGTGGTGTGTCCAAAAAACCTAATAAGTATCGATTTTTCCAATGTTTAGGTCATAATCCGGGTGGAAAAAAACTCCTAAGCAACCCCTAAAAGACAATTTTTGCAAAATTTCTTAATTCCCTTATTTTTTTGAATGATATCATTTTTTTTCGACAGTTACTGTAATTCAATATTATCAGTAGTATTAAATCATTTGCCAAATAATGTCATTTAATTATAATGTGGTGTTCCATTTTTATCTATTTGTTCTATCTCGTTTCTTTAGGATTGCTCTTTTATTTACAATTTTTACTTTTTCCTTTTAATTTTTTTTCTCAAATTCTAGTTTCAAAGCAATACTTTATTAAAATTGTAGAATCGAAAATGAGATTTCACAACCTGGGACAAATAACTGGAGAGCATCCAAATTCATAAGGTGGTATTAAAATTTGATTTCAATTGGTATGAAATATTAAAAATATAGAATATAAATAGAATCACTAAAAGAAAGATAACATCGAGACAAAATCTAATTCCAGTAGTAAGGGCGAAATCTTGTTCATTGGCATAAGTTCGAGCATTTGAGAGGATAATAATGAATTTAAAAATAAAAGTCAAATAATGTCAAAAATTAAAATAAATATTCTACTAAAGTATATAACTTTCTTTTCTTTTCTTCCTTTTTTTTTTTTTCGTGATGCATCCCTAAGAAGTATAAATGAATCATTTTTTTATAGAGTTGGCATAAAGATAGTCATCTTGAATTTAGTACTAAATCTTTTTATATCCAATGAAATTAAAACCATAGCTATAAAATTGCGTGAATTGTCACGGTCGATAACAATTCACTACACCCAAAAAGAGCTTTTGCAGCGGCCAAAAAAACGCTGCAAGAGACTATTTGCAGCATTTATTCACCGTTGCGAAAAAGTCTTTTGCAGCGTTTTTTCAACGTTGTGGTAGACCCTTTTGCAGCGTTTTTTAAACGTTGCGGTAGACTCTTTTGCAGCGTTTTTCCAACGTTGCCGTAGACCTTTTTTTAATATGGTAATTGACCCACAAAAGGTAAAATGACACTTTGAGAACAAATTTTTGAATTGCATAAAAATTGATAATTTCATTATAAATTTTTGAATCAAAACAAAATTCGAATGTGATACAACACAACCTATCTAAAAAGGAGTAAGATAAACAATACAATTGTTTCAAAGCCTCACTGCTGTTGAACTG
>CAIGRT010056332.1:0-14670 GCA_903798405.1 Fraxinus platypoda | reverse complement strand
GTTCTGTAAGTTAGATGTTCAATGTTCCAATTTCATCCGCTATTTCATCTTTTATTGCATGGTTGTTCATTGGTAACGACTGTGCGACACATCTTGTTATCTGAATTGGTTGCGAAAACCCCCTACACTTTGAATAGGTTTCATAATACAACCCTAAAAACGTATAATAATGTGCTATACAACCCTATATTATTCTAAACCTGAGACATCTAAACCTTGTTTTCTATGTGCTTTTGCCCGAAATCAACCCTGGACTGATAAAGATTACGAATTATAACCCTATAATCTCCAATCCCAAATCAATATTACCTACACCAAAAGTAGAACATCTACACACCAAAAGTTGTACATCGACACCCCAAATATTAGTAGTGAATAATAACAATTGTTCACGTTAATATGGAATACGAACCAAAAGCATTACATCAAGAACAATAGCATTTATGTTTGCAACTGGTGGTTTCTTTTCCCCGTACTTCCTCCTGTTGTGCCTAGAAGCACCACATAAAGAACACATTATCATCATTGATTTCCTAGGTGGAGGTGCATCAGCGGATGCTATTGTGTTAGACAGTGTGATTGTTTCATTTGCATCCTTTTGTCGCTTCTTTTTTGGCTCCTAGCATCTTAGTGTATACAGGTGGTGTCAAAGGATTGCGTCTAACGTTCGGACATGTATCTGGGATTGTCACTGGGGATATTGTCGGCGTCCGAACGTACGCTTCTTTCTTATACACATCATCCACGTAATCTGTTACATTCTGAATGTCTCGTGATAATAGTGTCACAGTGACATGGCTGTATGGTATACCCCTTAACTGCTACAACCGACATGAACAAGTACTACCAGTCAGGTCAACTGCACACGAAGTTTTAGTTTCATGGTGTCATATTTGGAATTTTTGGTTCCCCGAATAGTCAAAATATTCAGACCGCAATAGTGTTGTATTCTTCTAAATGATTTTCATTATTCTTGGTCCTGCGACTCCTCTACATATTTTGTATGTCTCTATCCATGCCACGATTCATCGCATCAAGTACATTCAAATCTCCTCTAACATTGACAAGATAGGCTTCTCTCGTGCATTCAAGATGGTCGCGTTAAAGGACTCCGATAAATTGTTCAGTGGCCTATCACAATTATTCCCCACTTTGAAATGTGATTTACTCCAATGCACTGTCAGCTTCAACTATAATCAACCATATACAGCAGGGTCTAGATGGTACATCCTATTCATCTATATCACCCATGCAACTTCAGTTGTAGCTCTTGCTGCTGCCTAGAGTAAATTTTTCAATGTGAGGCCCTAGTATGTTGCACACAGGTACGAATCTCGGCATATTCAAATATTTGTTCAAGAGGTTGTACAAGCCCCTTCTACTTATCAGAATTGAAAACCCAGTTGTGACTGTTATCTATGCCCAAATCATCTCTCAATAACTCCAAAAACCATCTCCAATTTTCACCCTTCTCAACCTCCACTACGGCAAACGCTATAGGATAAACCCCATCTACACCTACTGCTGTTAATAAATGGCCCATCGGGTCAATATTCAAAAACTAGTCATCCAACCTTATCACCTTCCTGCATCCACTCATGAGTCCAACCTTCAGTGCTCCGAGACATATGTACAATCTTTTAAACTCCCCACCATGACCCTCCAACTGTGTAGTTGTACCGACATTTGTATGTTTAAAATGTTTGCAATAATCCCAAAAAAATTTGTATTGGTCAACCACGGTGCCACGTAATGTCTTCATTACAAAGTCTTTAGTTCGGTAATACTGCCATCTAGTTACATCTCTCAAATTGTACCTTTTAACTTTATCAAAAAATGCACTCACAAACATATTAGGATCAGCCTTCCATGAAGACAAGTACATATGGGGTAAGTAATTCGGGGTAGCCGCATGTTCCAGTATACTAATGCACAACTGTGATCACCATAAACTATTTTCATCTTTCACCTTGCTTGCGTACAACAGTCATCTACATGACTTCTCCTTGCATATTGCTCAGTTAATGCTTGTTTTAAAACTACTTTCGTCTCGAACACCATACCGTAGCGCACAGAGGGGTGTAAAACACAAACCATATTTCTTAAATGAGGGTTTTACAACATAACGATTTAATATGAGGAGGTATAAAAAAGTATTGAATACACAAGGAGTATCATCGACAACTTATTAGAATATAAAGGGGGATTTTGATAACCTTTTGAAAACTTTGGTTGTTCCATTTCAGTCAACGGATTGAATTCATCCATTCATCCCCTTTATCTGGATGTTGTTCCTTCATCTTTTTCACTATCCAAACTACGTAACTCATCTGACTCCCCGTAGTCAGTGTCCGAGTATCTAACTTCTTGCCCATCGTACAATCCAATACAAAAATTAGCTTGCTCCTCAACCTCGTCGCCAGCCTCAGGTTCATCCTCAACCTCGTAGTCACTTTCCACAAAGCCTTCAGTGTCATTTTTCGTTCTATCATCCGAGACCTCCTCAACCATCTCCAGGTTCTCTTCATGCTAATCCTCTTGATAAGTACCAACTCTACCTTTGTACTTGAGTGTTTCCTCAAATTGAGACCACATCTCCTCTACATTTTCAGGCACGCAGTCACCAATGTTCACGTCACCCAAACCGCCTTCATCCACATCAAACACTGGGATGTAGCAACCTTTTGTGGTACTTTTACCCCCTTCATTACGGACACAACTCTTTGGGACCTCAAGCACTGGTTCTTGGTATGGTTATTGAGCTAAATCTGCTATCTGGCTAGGCACAACTACATAAATCTCAAGCAACCTATGTCCTTTAGGGTCCTTCAACATCTCACTCACATCATATTCACTATGAAACCTCCTCAAAGCAATACCAAATTTACCTTTCTGCATCCAAAAGTAAAATCTAAGGCCCACAATTACCACAAATGTACTCAAGAGCCTAGAACCATTCCCTATTGAAGTATTTAACCCTTACAAAGTCCACAAACATCATCGTACCATGCTCATACTTGACATTATTTGGCTTATCAAAGAAGACACCACTAGTTTATATAGCCATTGTGAAGTAGTCTGTGTATCCGGTTGGATAATAATGTGAACAAGGGTTTGTATAGGAATCAGTTCAAGACCCATAGCAAACAATATGCACACACTTTTTACAACAAAATTCCAATAAAACATGTAAACAATTTGAACCAAAACCCTTTATTTCTTAAATCGCAAAAATAGAGCAACTTACCATATACAGGCGCTTCTTCAAACCCTCTGAGTGTTGGAGCCTCCATTCCCGATAATCACAATCAAACTATAAATATACCAAAAAAAAAAAACTAATTTCAATATCGTATTCCACGATTTCACAAATGTCATGCACTCATTTTTTTGAAAATAAAAACCCGTTTCCACAACTTACTATCATACCTTTGCTGAAGAATGTTAGTTGTTCAGACTTCAGAACACTTCGAGGAAACCTCTACGATCGTGGGTGAACAAGGAAATGATCGTACAACGTGGGTTAGTAACTAGAATCCTCTCAACCTTCGTGTCACTTCGTCTTGCACAAAAACCCCATCTCGTGTCGGGAAGGTGCTATTAAAGACGAAAATATAAATTGACGCATTTGCCATTTCTCATTTATCCATTTTCCTCCATTTTCCCTGTGATTTAACGGCACACTAGATGGATGCTGATGGCAGGAGTGTTTTTTGTACAAAACGTTTGAAACAGAAGGGTTTTCTGCAATTTTCAATAGGTAGAGGGGTATATTGAAAAATGAAATGTTTACATGAGAAACGTTAATCTTGTCTCTGTATAAAATGGTATTAATTTTATGCTCCATTTTCACAATATGCATACATAAATATGTCTAGTCAAGCGTTTATAAAGAAGGGCAAGAATGTCTATATTAAGGTTTGGTTTGGTTTCGTTTGATGGCATCTTTTGAAGGAATGAAGACAAGAACTACACAAGAATTTGAAAGGATAACGATGAAAATGTAAAAACCACTATGTTACTTATGGTCATTATTCAAATTCTTAACTTTTTTTTACTTATTTTATTGACTGAATTGAAAATTAGAAAGACACTAATAAAATATATAAAAATATTTTAAAAAGATATGTTTTAGAAAGTAGACTCCAGTATGATATTATTAAACATATCTAAGTAGGCTAATAAATATAAGTCAAATTCTCACTAGCACCAGAAAAAAAGAAAAGAAATGAACAATTGAAAATTTGTTTAAAATTTTAGTCAACAATAATATTGGTAAAAAGGCCTACATTCAATACTTTTTGATGATCTAGCCTTTAGTCTATTTTATAAAGGTGGTTATATTGCTACCACAAATTTTATTTGATACACCACATTTAAATTTCAGTTAAGCTTTTCAATCTTTACTCATTATAATAATAATTATTTTCTTAACTTTTTTCTTCAAATTCTTATATTCAACCTTCAATTAATTAGTAGGTCTCATTCTTGATGAAAATTTATATCAACATATTTTGTTTTCATGCTCGGAAATAAGTGAAAAATATTTTTTCGCAGTTTTATTTATTTTTATTTTTAAAATATGATGAAAAATAAGTTATTTTACTCTATTTCAATGGACTTTTGGATATAAAACTGTTATCAAATAAAAAATATGTTAACTAATAAAAAGTTTGAAGATAAGAATGACATGAAGAACCGTTAAGGATATAAGTGTTATAATGAATAAAGATTAAGAATATTAAGTACAATTAAAATGTGATGCAAGAAATAATATTTTTGGTGTGAATATAATTACTCATTTTATTATGTATTAAAAGTCTTAAATACCCTTCGTTTAAAATGTCCAATTGAAATCAAAATTTACCAAGTTTTACAAGCATAAATTTTTAATTTTCATATCCAATTTAAAACCAACAGCACAATGACATGTTGTCTTTTTAAATGGTTGTGTCATTTTAAACAATTTTGTGTTCGTTCACTTTATATTCACCCATATCCACATGAAAATTGATGATAACAAGTTTTAACTATATTTGGAGTTAAATTAAAAGTCCATGACTCAAGACGGCATGTTGTCATTATAAACAGTACAATGACGTTTTAACTAATTTCATATTTGTTTCATTTTATATTCTCTCGTATTTATATGAAAATGAACTTAAACAAGTCTTCACTCTGTTTAGAGTGAAATCGAGATCTCGCAACCAAGAATGGCATGCTAGTGTGTTTATATGATTGGGTATTATTTCAACTAATTTCATATCCGTTTCACATTATTTTTACTTATATCTACATGAAAATGAACGAATGCAAGTTTTCATTACATTTGGACACCAGTGTCGATACAAAGTTCACACAAGAGTGACTAAAACTATTGTTTCGTGAGTAAATTACACTAGACTTAATTATGAACTAAGGTAAGTATCCCAAATTCGATTATATTCAAATTGTGAGATAAGATCCTCAAGAAATTAGTTCGTTTAACTTGTACAAGTCTTCTAAGATATATCAAGATATGATTGAAGTGAAATCGAGTCTCTGAGACCAAAAATGGCATGATGTCGGTTTAAACGGCTGAGTATTGTTTCAACTATTTTTGTAATCGTTTCACTTTATATTCATTCGTAGCCATATGAAAATAAATGAATGCAAGTTTTCATTATATTTAGATACCAAAATCAATACAAAAATTAATGGGATAGCGACCGACAATATTGTTCCATAAATAAACTACACTATGTTTCACTATGAACGAAGGTAAGTAACTCGAATTTTATTATACTCCAATTACAAGATAAGACACTCCACAAATTAGATCGTTTAACTTGTACATAAGTTTTTTGAGATGTTACAAAATATGATCGACTAGTTTTATATGTGGTAAGAGAACCTTACTTATGGTTCCGTTGCACTGAGAACGAGAGATCAATTTCATTTCTTTATATAGCTACAATTGTATATCGAGACTTGAGAGTCCTCTTTTTGTTTTTTAATTATAGGTGCAGAAATGATACAATATGAGGAATTACTAACCCTTTCAATTTATTAATGAAATCCTATTGTGGTACTCGTTATATTAACTAATCGATTTCCAGGCCAATGCACCGAACATGAACGCACCTCTAAAAAGCTCTATTCGTTCAATCCATAGCCACTCACAATCAAGTCACCAAGCTCCATTTTTGGACTCATGAATGGAAAGAAGAGGGGAATATACACTTCTTATTCTCGCAATCTTATATCAAGAAGAAGACCAGAATTGCATGCACAATTACCTTATGTTTCGCAAGAACACCTTCCATTTACTAATCAATTAACAAATTAATGAGCTAGTTCTATTTATGTGTTGAATAATTCTATATACATTTACTTTCAATTCACCTAAAGACACGAGAATGGGAATCTTCCAAGCAGACTACAATAGTGAAAGGATATTATATGCAGGTGGAACCACTTCAGAATTACTCGTTTAGTCGTTCAAATAACGTAGGAAGAAAGAACCCTCCATTATCAAGCAGCAATGCGCCTTATTCAGCACAATCGAAGCGAATCCTGGAAGACCCTTTGGCCTTCTGGAGGAAGCATATGGAGGTTACATGTCGAAAAATGAACTATTAATCAGATGGTGGTGCCAAAGGAGAAGAATCCACAACTACAGCAGTAGACAAATGATTGCTTGAAGTTTTTTGCATCGTATGGCATTCAGGAGACTGTGGCAAAAGGTGGACTAAACTCGAATAATGCCTTGTTACCCTCAGAATAGCTTCCGACACATATTGTATCACCTCTACCATGCCATATGCCATCTTGTACACTGTTCATCTCCAGTGTTCGGGACTCCTGATTCAATATATAAAAGCATAATTGGACAACCATTAAGAAGACAGAAAGTTATGTATGAAGAACCGGGTTAGACTCGGAGGTGAAATTGTGCTATTCTGCTGCCAAATAAATCAAATCACACTAAAAATGTGCAAAGAGGACCGACCTGAGAGGCAAATCAGATGGTAAACACAGTCATCCAAAGAACTATCACTACCCTGCACAAGCACGAGTTTTAGTCAGACACTGAAACAACAAATTCATTAGCAATCAAAAGTTTCAATGAGTACCAATTCAACCAAGATTACACTTCTCCATATAATATAAGCACGGAAGTAGTGGAAAACAAATAAGCATTCTGCCAGCTGTTCTTTGACTAAAGTAATGACCACTCGAACCCAATCAAGTGGAATAAACCTATTTTGAGGCTTATAGCTAGAAAAATGAGTAGCAAGAAAGGCTGCTGTGCATATTGAATGGTTATTTGTGCTTGAAATCTTACAATGACTTGCTCTGCTTTCTGCTCTTAGCCATCAATACTAACGAGTTTAGCTATCTAGTATTTTATCTGAAACAAATATTTAACCCTCTATATAAACAAGTTGAAGTGCATTTTATGATCAAATAAAGATAACCAGAATACTACACATCATAACCATCCCCTTTTACCTTCGTAGGCATTTTCCTCCACTCCTCCCTTGCCTAACACACTCGTCAGGCCCATCAGGCTAATTCCATCTCCTCTATCGTCCGTAGACCTCCAAAATCAACTAAGCACTTAAGCCCCATCTGTCATCACCAATAGAACAAACTGATCCACCAAATGATACCAATTGCTTGGCAGACACTGATTACCCTCTGAGGCTCTGGAAACTTCAACATAAATTCAACTCAAAACACTTCTTAGCACATCATTTATTTTTCTCTCAGTTGGTAGTAAGCATACATATTCATTTGTTTGTTTCCCATTTAGTCCCAACTCTCTGTGTAACATGTAAGCTGTTGCGTAAATGAAATATACCATCTGAATCAGAAAACATATTAACATCTTTCGGATTAAATAATTTAAGGCAGTTCTTCATAGGATAACTTACTTTTATGTTGAACTTTTTCTTAATCTGCGAGCGGTAAAATCCCACGTATGTTCCGATTGACACAGTGAAAGCAATGGCCAAATATAGAAAGAAGCGTCGCCTGGTGATAATAAACGCTAGCAGGTTGGAGAGGGCAATGACAAGAAGAATCAAGTAAAAAAATCCCTGCATAATCAGTACGTCGAATTTAGAATTAAAAAACATCAGCAGTGGAAGGAATTGATAGGAAAACTGCTAACACAAGCACATAAAAGAAGGATAAAGAATTAACTCCCAAACAATTTTCATTTCTTTAACCAGATAAGATACACTGCAACTTCACTCTCTTAGCCATCCAAAAAGGTATGAAGTAAAAACCAATGCACAAGGATATTGTCCCAACTGTAGATAAATTCAGTCACGCTAACAAGGATACAGGGAGCAAGAAATATAATACACTTTATTTGTCAAAGGGAAGTGTAGTAACTTGATGCAAAAAAAATATACAATTAATGCATGCACTCGGGCACATACTGACCTAGAACAAAAATAGTCACATCAACATCTCTGAGCTAGAGGATCAATTTAACGAAAAGCACCAAGCAGAAAAATGTACATAGAATGAGTGCCCTATCTTAAGTGAATGATAAGTGTGTTGTACACGCTTATCTTTGCTTATAAACTTAAAATATATTTGAAAATTGAGCAAATTTCTACTTAGTACTTGTTTGACCCCCATTAATTTAATTTATAGTTTGCTTTTCAACCACACATTCACACAATAAAATATTCTATACGTATATCAAAAATATTTCCCTACTTTTTAACCAAACATTCTCTTAAAAATAACTATTCAAAACTCTTTTTTCTACAATAACGGTTGTCAAGGCTCTTAATTTAGTTTAAATATTGTCAATACATGTAAACAAAGACTTTGGAGGAGCTTGGAAGATTTGGAGCTTAATTGGAGGAAATTCACAAGTTTCAAGTGTGAAATTCGACTTATGGCAGTTCTACTTCCCAAAGTTCATTTTCAAGAAATATTTTAACAAATTCGGATGATATATGGAATTATTTAGATACAATACAAGTGTTCCCTCATTTAGTTCTAGTTCATAAATATTTAGAGCAATAGACGTCACTGGTACAAATCTTGAAATTCCCTCTAAGTTAGCTATGTATATTGCATGGGCGTTCGTGGTGTGTTACAACCAAAAGAATTACAGGAATTTAGTCTTCTATCATGGTGGAGGTGTAACGAAAGGCAATCCAATTTTATCAAAAATTGCACGTGATTTACTAACACCTTCGATGTCTAGGTAGCATCGGAAACTGCATTTAGTTTAGGTGGTCGAGTTTTATCAAATGAACGATCAAAACTAAAAGAAAATATAGTGAAAGCCTTAATATGCTTGAAAGACTGGAAATGTACGGAATACGTATTCAAGAACAAGTTGACAGTATAATGGTCGAAGAGTTGCAAAAGATCAAATGATAGGATATTGTAAGTTTTTAAATTGATTAATTTTAAAAAATACGTAATTTTTAAATTTATTTATTTTAAGGAAAATTGTACACGAAATATTTTATTCGTTTATAATTTTAACTCCACCTTCGTTGATTGTAGCCGGTTCCAAGCTCGAAATTTTTTTAGATTTTTCACGAATTTAAAAAAAAAAAAAAAGAGCTAGCTCGGCTCGCTAAGGCCCAAGCTGAAAGCTCGGATCGAGCCTGAATTTTCGGGCCAAAACAAGCTCTAACCATTTTTACTCAAACCGATCCCGTGCTTCGAGTTTCAGCTTGGCTCGACTCGCCTCGTTGACACCTCTAGCCAAGTGCTTAAGAAAGGTCTCTTTTTGAGAGAGAAAGAGAGGCTGCTTCTTGTGCTTCCTCCGTCGCTTGGCCAGACTTTGGCTCTTCTTTGTTGACCCATATCCTCCTCCCTCTTCCGGCGGTTTGGCCAACGTCTGGGCTTTGGAATAGGCCCCTGTTTGTGCTGTTGTTCCCCTACTCGATGCCTTCCTTTGCTACCTCGTGCGCAGCTGTTCTCTATGTGATTCTTGGGTGGTTTCTTCGTGGCTTTTGAGTGAGATTCTTGGTTCCTTCGTGTGGTGCTTCCTTGTGTGTTTTGGGCTTGTAATCTGAGCCCTTTATAATCTACTTTTGGTGCTAAATCATTTGTTTTGCATTTATAGCAATTGATTTTCATATTATTAATTGTTTTAGAACTAACTTAATGTTGTTTCTAATCATTGAAGGATCTGATTTTCAATACAAGGAGGAAAAGGCCAAAAAAATGGGTTTAAGTTTTTTAGTAATAAAGAATGTACATAGTGGAGGGAGTCGTCAATGGCAGCCCTGGTGCATTGTAGTGATGGTTTTGGTGGTTGCTACCATTGCCGTTGGTATTGTGGGTTGCCATTTTGGCGATCGAGGTTGGGCGAGGTAGGGTGCATATTTAAAATAAAAAATTATTTTTTAATTTTCTATATTTCTTTACTTTGCCTTCTTTTGCATTTTTTTTTTTGGTTCATTTAAAAATTGAGGGCAAGATTTTTTTCTTCATGTCATCTGCAGGACACACGTCTATTTAACAAAAAAAAAAAAATGGATGACAAGTGTTGTAAATAACCTTTTTACAAAATAATATGTTGATCTGAAGGTCCAATGTCAAAAGTGAAATGATACGAACAATTTGCACAATTAGGATAAAAAGATATGAATGTTTTGTACCAATTATCTTTTTATGGGATATTTTGAATTGCAGTGAAATTGGGGGTGGTGGTTAAGTTCTTGTTTGAGCTCAATTTTTTCAAAAAATTATTTTCAATGAAACATTTTCCTATACAATAATGTTACACGTAAATTTAAATTTTTTCCTTATTTTTTAATCATACATTTTTCAAAAAATCATCATTTTAAAATATATTTTCCTTCCAAAATCTTATTTAGACTTGGAGATTTGAAGCATCAAGTTCTTGCAATTAAAAGAATGGAAGCTCGTGATCCAAAAAGCTAAGGGGTCATTCTCTTCGTGTTTCAGTTTTGTGTTTTGAGCTTTGAATTCATTTTGTGTTTCCTATTTTGAGTGTCTGTTTTAGAATTGCTGAAAACTCGTTCTCTTTGTCATTCTGAAAAACTGTTTCTCAAAATAGAAAATTTGAAAACGTGTTTACTTTGAAATTTTGAGAATCTTTTTTTACTCGAACCTTTGTTCACAAACCACANAAATACAAAGTTTCAATAATAAAGAAATTTGTTGAACTGGTTGCTCTGGTCTCTATGTGCAAACAAAAACTTTACTAGAAAATGAGAAATTGTTCATGAACCAGCTCAAGCTCGAATCTCTGTTCATGTTCCACACAGGTTTTTGACCTATATAGACCTTGTTCATTAACAAGCTCATGCAACTTGTTTCTTCCATTGGAGCATCACAAATTTGCATTAAAATTTGCAAATGTAGCATATTATACAGTTTTAACTCGAGATGCACATGCTCTTTTTTTAAATATTTGTCTAACCTACACACTAGTATAGCCTCACTTCCATGCAATAACAAAAAAACATGTTTTTCTATATATTCTTTTTTCCCTTCTCTTTGACAAGTAAATAAATAGAAGAATTTCGAAACTTCAACTGCCACAATTATTTACTAAATTTCAATTAATGTAATCAAATCAACTTTTCACATAGAAGGCACATACAAGCTCAATCTCATCTCTGTTCCTCATTTCATCAAGGAGTAAAGCATTATAGCACTACCAATCTGCAATATTCTTAATCTGCACTATAGCACTACCAATCTAGATTACCACTATCCTTATAATTCCTGCAAGGAGGAGCTTGATTTACAGTATCAAATCCCACCTGATCAGTACTTTATTCATCAGCTTCCACTTCTCGAGAGCCCGAGAACGGTGCAGCCACCAACCAGCATGTGTGGGAGCTCAATTTCTGCCTATGGCGGCCTTCACATAAACAATTCATCACACACTTTGCCATCTTCAATCCAAAGCCATGATCAGCACAACTTTCACTCACTTTACAGAGTCAATACTAATGAACTGCTTGCAGGAGATCAAGTGACCGATTGGTGCATACTCGACAAGTTTGTCCCTTCTATTCTTAGCCACGAAGAGTTTGTTTCTAAGGAAAATAACTATTCCAATGCAGCAGATGCCGCATTCCATGGAGGCACAGATGAATCAATATGATGGTGATCACACAATTGAACAAGGAAGAAACAGCACCAGAAAATAATGCCGCAACCTCATCCTCCAGTTGTCAAGTTGATCTGTGGAAATGAATCCAATAAAACCAATCTGCAACCAGTATGTATATACTAATCATATAAGCATACAGATGTTGAGGGTAAATTGCAACTCATGCACTTTATAAATTGCACCAAGCAAGACATTCAATCACATTTATGAAATAAAAAAGCAGATAAGAAAAAATGCAACTTTAAAAACAAGTGCAACATTATTCAAAAATAACCGAGATTACCCATTCTTACCCATATTGACAACAGTGCAGAACTCTTGAGAATGATGCCACACCATTTCCATATCTGGCCAAGCAAAACTCTAGTTCTCTTTTTCTGAATACGGTCAATAAAATACTTTGCTCCTGCCAAGACTGTCCAAATAACATAGCTTCCAATGAAGAAAGCATAAGAATCTAAAGAAGAAAGTCAAGGAGAAGTAAAGACTATGGTTTTATTTTCATTATTAAGTTAAAATAAGGGCATAACTACCAACTTAAATTCAATTACCATTACACTTGATGCCATGGGTTACTGGAAGAAGTGGAAGGGCATTGAAGAGTGTTCTCCCAAGTGAAATGGGTACAACTATCAACACAGAGTTGAAAACAAGTAGAGTCATCCAAGCTACCAACAACAGTAGCACAATGCCAAGCACAAAACTCCACCTGCTAAAAGATCAAAGCAGACAAATATAAGATGCTTGCAGTAAAACTCCATGAAAAAGCATTGCCAATCTACCAAGGGCTGACCACAACTAAAGGTGCAAGAAACATAAGGCACCTGATTGTGGAGGATTTATCATAATGTGTGCACTAAAAGATTCTGAGTTTGTCTGCGTATGTATCTCATACTACATCACCAAAAGATGCATCCACAGAATTAAAAAAGCAGATAAGAAAACACGCAGCTTTCAGAATAGCGGACTTGGGGAACCGCAAAAACATTGCAACTGTCCATTGCAACATGGCACCAACACCACATCATACATGAATAACATGTAATGATCAAACCATTGCAACAGTCCAATACCCAAGGATTTATGAGAAACAATGCACTTCATCAATACCGCCAGTTATAAATGAGGAAATCACCACTTAAATTAATCACAAACTTCATCAATACAGTTCCCCAATGACGAAAGAGTTCTAGGTAACCACACGCTTAAAAAGAATTTAAGGTCAAAAAGAATTTCACAAACCTCACGGACTGCTCCAACAAGCGCATCCGATTCCGGATGAAATTGAGGCTGACCCATGGTAGAACTAGATGCGCTTGGTTGAGAGAAATGTTGTGGTGGTGCTCCACAATCGAGAGGGTAGCTGGATGTGGAAATAACTGGGGAGAAACCGTGACTGCGCTCTCGACTTTGGATGGGAATTGGAGCTGTTTTTGACGGACGGTGGGCAGGCGATGGTCGGAGGTTGTAGAGGGAGATGAGGGGGTGCCGGTGGTTCGGAGGTCCGGCGGCTTAGGTGGCTGGCGGTGGAAGTTATTGATGGAAGATCGGTAGCTCAAGAGGAAGAATTTTGGGGACATAGAAAACAAGGTTGTTTCCCGTGTTTTCATTTTAGTCGCCTCTTTTGGAAACGCTCAAAACGGCTTTTTAGCTGTTTTGAGTTTTTAGTAGAAATTATTTTTATGTTTTCAAAAATTTATTTTCAAATACGAGAAAGAGAACGCATTTTCATTGTTTTGAAAAATCGAAAACAGAAAACGGTCCGAAAACAGCAAAGAGAACATGGCCTAAAAGTTATTGATTCAAACCCAATTCTAGATTGAATTAAAGATTTTTTTTTTTTAATTTCTGGATAATTCCACTTCCCCGTTCCAACAGTTTAGTATATGTACGCATTTTTCTTCATTCTCTTTTGTGAGGATGCTGCTAAAGTCAAACTATTAATTGTGGAATAAATGCATAGGCACCAACATCACGCAGTCTTGTTAAAGCTCTTCAAGATTGTTTAATCGATCATTTTTAACGTAAGACAAACATCGAGGATAAAGATAGTCAAAATCAGGGTTAATGGCAAGCTGATTTAGATAGAATTCTAATGGAATAAAGAAAGTCATATTTAGAGGTTCATGGCCAGCTAATATAGACTAGAATTCCAAGACGCGTTTATGAAAGTTATACTCCTCCAACCATAGATTGTACAAATGCCTTGGAACTTTTTTCTTTACATAGTTTACATGTGTCTCACGTATCGAACTATTGGGTATGAAACACATGTAGTTAAAGTAAAAAACTGCATCGAGACATCATTTTCGGAATCTAAAATTCAAAGATGGGGAGATTCATGCAAGACACATACCAATTGGGAATGGCATGACTTGTGTGGTGGTGTGTTCTAAGGGGTCAATTTATGGAAGCAGAAGAGACCAAAACCTTAGGCCTCCACATACAAGATGGGAGAAGTCCTACTTCTTTATCCCAAACAAATCTTACGTTAATTTTGAATTTTGGTCCCTGTACAGAATGTACTGTTGGATGGTATTTTTATTTCC
>CAIGRT010056308.1:0-11073 GCA_903798405.1 Fraxinus platypoda | reverse complement strand
ATGCCAGGAGATGATTTCTCTGCTGTTTATCTGCACTACTATGGGAGTGTACTCCTCATCTAATCCTGATAGAACTTGGGTGATTAGATCACTCTGATTAATGACCTTGCCAGCGATTTCCAGATCATCAGCTAATTGCTTAATGGTGGATAAGTACTGGTCCATTGTCATCACCCCTTTCCTTGTTCTTTGCAATTCCCCAGTAAGGAACATTACTCGTGATTTGTTCAATATTCCGAAACTTTCTTCAACTGCTACCCAGAGTTTGTTTGAACTCATATACCCCATAACTTTCATGGCAATATCTGGAGTCATGGATGAATATAGCCACCCCCATAAGGAGTTGATCTGCAGAGTTCCACTTCTGAAAATCTGGGTTTCGAATCATCTCAACTGATTCATCTCGACCAACAGTTGTCTGAGATGCCAGGAATTCTGGTGGACACACATTTGTCCCCAATATGTATCCTTCAAGATTATGCCCTTTAATTATGGGCATAATCATGTTTTTCCACAATAGGAAGTTTTTCATATCCAGCTTCACTGATGGTATCTGAGTTATATTCATTCCAAATGCTGTATTTTGGCCAGTTGCTACCTGAACACTTGGAGCGGTATTAAACTCAGATGGATTAGACTGATTTCCGGAATTTGTGTTGGCCATTATTGGCTCTGATACCAAGTTAGAAAATAGGATGAAATGAAGCTTAATTAATTGATCGAATAACTCGGGTTACATTGCTATATACACAAGGAAGGAAGGATCTAGAA
The DNA here is from genome assembly GCA_903798405.1 of Fraxinus platypoda. NCBI lineage: Eukaryota > Viridiplantae > Streptophyta > Magnoliopsida > Lamiales > Oleaceae > Fraxinus > Fraxinus platypoda. The sequence goes on along the minus strand of CAIGRT010056308.1, from coordinate 10,302 downwards.
TTATTCTATTTAACAATCATCAAACTAACTCTACAGTTGGCCAACAAGATTGATTCTATTCTCCTAGAATTTAGGAACAGCAACATGGTGTTGTCTTATGCCTCAACCGTAGCTGAGTGTGGTGAGCTGAGTGGTGATTTCTAACTAACCATCAGTAAAATTCATAAACTTTGCTTCCCTATTTTATTACAAATGTGAAAAATGTGTCTCGAAGTGAAGGATATTCTAATTGCACAAGTAGAGTATGTGTTTCACTATCAAGATAATAAAAGATCTTTCAACCCATTTAAAAGAATCGATTATTCATTGTAGGTTTAATTGAGAAAACGAATTTTTCTATTTCACGCGTTTAATGTACAATGTAAGGCACCTATTTATAGTACAAGTAATAGGACAAAAAAAGGAAAATACAAATCTTCAAAATATCCTATAATCTCTAAAATCAATTAATATATTCTTCCTATGGAAAGTGGAATCTTCAATAATCACGGTTCCAATCGTTTCGGGATTTCAACACTCCCCTTCAAGTTGGATCATAAATGTTGATCATATCCAACTTGGAGATGAAATCATTGAATTTTGGTCTAGGTAGCTCTTGGGTAAAGGCACCTGCAGTTTGTGCCAGTATAGGAACATAAGTCATATAAATAGTTCATTCCTCAACTTTTTCTTTGATAGTTTTTGTCCACCTCTACATGTTTAGTTCTATCGTGCTAAATTGGATTAAGGGAAATGTTGATCACCACTTTATTATCACAATTGAGTTTGATCGGCAACTTTATTGTGACAAGTAATTCTTTCAGAAACTTCCTCAACCACAGTCATTCACATATTCCTTGTACAACAACTCTGAACTCAGCTTCAGCACTATTTCAGGCTACTACATTTTGTTTCTTGTTTCTCCATGTCACCAGATTTCCCCATACAAAGGTACAATAACCAATAGTAGACCTCCTGTCATCTGTTGATCCTGCCCAATCTGCATTTGTAAAGATTTCAACTTCTTTCCTTTCATTCTTTTTGAAAAAAAGCCCCTTTCCAGAGGAACCGTTGAGATATCTGAGTATCTTATAGACGGCCTCTAGGTGACTTTCCTTCGGTGAATGCATGTGTTGGTTTACCAAACTTACTCAGGTCTTGTATGTGATAGATAGATCAATTTTTCAACTAATCTTTGATATCTGTTAGTATCTACTAGATTTCCTCCATCTTCATCTCTCTTTCCCACATCTACAGGTGTATCGCTTGGTTTACATCCTAGCATGCCAGTTTACATCCTAGCATGCCAGTTTTGAAGACCAATTTGTATCCAACGGGTTTCTTTCCTCAAGACAAGTCTGTTACTTCCCAAGAATCATTTTTTTTCCAACGCTCGCATTTCCTCCAATGTCGCTTCTCCCCATTTGGGAATTCCCAAGGCTTCCTAGATAGTCCTTGGAATTACTGTACTGTCAATGTGAGACGTAAAAGCACGAAATCCTGTAGTCAGAGCATTATTGGACATGAATTTTGAAATAGGGTGAAGAGTACATGACCGTGTTTGTTTTCTGAGAACAATAGGTAAGCCGGTATCAAATATTTTCGATACTTTCTGAAGATCTGGAGCTACCATTGATTTTGGCTCTCTTGGCGCATCGGATGTGAGATTCTCCATGTTCTTTGATTTTCGCTTTCGTGAATAAACTAGTTTCTCCTTAACATGTTTATCTACATCTCCCCCTGGATTCAAGTTTCCTTCAATTGATGGCATCTTAGAATTAGATGGTGGGGTAGGTATAGGAGGCGAGAGACTGATATCAAAGAACCGATCTTTATGTAAGGTCTCCCCCTAAAGAAAGGTTTTCTCAAAGTACGGAATATTTTCGAAAGAGACATCAAGACTTACGAAGATCCTTTTTGTAGTAGGGTCATAGCATTTGTAGCATTTTTGTGTAGAAGAGTATCCTATCAGCACACATTTAATTGCTCGAGGATCAAATTTATTTATGTGATGAGAGTGAACATGAACGAATGCAGTGCACCTAAACACTCTTAGGGATACATTAGAGCTTAGACGAGAAGTTGTGAAGTATTTCTGAAATTTTCGGAAGGGTGTTTCGAAGTTTAGAGCGCAGCTAGGCATCCGATTAATTAGATAAATGGACGTAAGAATAGCGTCCCCCGAGGACATTGGAGGCATGTTCGTAGTAAACATTAAGGCACGAGCAACTTCTAGGATGTCTATTTTTGCATTTGACAATCCCATTTTGTTGGGGAGTTGTCGACGCAAGATCTTTGATGAATTATTCCATGTATTTGGAGGAAGTCTCCCATGATATTATTTAAGTATTTTGTGCCATTGTCTGTGTAGCACTTGAATCTGTGTTTGGAATTGTGTTTAAATCATGGAATGGAAGTTGATAAACACGGAACGAACATCGGATATATCTTTTAGTAGGTAAACCCAACAAAATCAAGTGTGATCGTCAATAAATGTAACAAATCATTTTGTGTGAATACGATTTGGGACTCGTGAGGGTCCCCATACATCACTATGTATCACGGTGAATGATTTTGAGGGTTTGTATCCAGATTTTGGAAATGGTGTACATTGATGTTTTGCAAACTCATAGATTTCACATTGAAGATTTCTTTATTCAAGAAAATATAAGGAAAAATACGTTTCAAGTATTGAAAGTTGGGATGACCCATTATAAAATGCCATAACATAATTTCACTATTTCTAGGGACGGACGCAGAATCACATACTTTAATTTGACATTGTTCACTCGCATTAGCCTCTTCAAAGTAATAGAGTCATTCACTTTCCTTAGCACTGCTAATCGTCTACCCCGATGATAGGTCCTGAAAAACATAGTGAGATAGAAGAAATTTAGCTGAACAATTGGAAGTTTTCGTTAACTGACTTATAGATAATAAATTGTTTGATAAATTCGGAACATGTATGACATTCTAAAGTTATAGAATCAGAAATTCGAATACTCCCTTTTTCCTGCAATAGTGGACAGGGAACCATTTGCAATTTTAACTTTAAGATTACCAGCACAAGTCAAATATAAAGAAAATAGGTGATAGGAATCCGTCATGTGGTCAGATGCTCGAGAGTCAATAATCTAGGGGGTTCTAGATTGGGTGACGGATTTTAAGGCTTTCAAAAATTACCTCCGTGAGCTAGTGAGCTAGAAGGATTATTCGTGGAGGTTTGACTCGACGATTAGAGGCTAGAAAATATTTTGTAGAGTTGCTCCATCTGCTCTGCATTAAAGGCACTATTAAACTCTTTGGATTTTTCAATTTTGATGACCAACAGACACTTGATATCCTCGATTTCTATTATTTTGCCTCTGTTTCCAATTCGCTGGCTTTCCGTGAATGTCCCAACATGTATCTTCTGTCCTAGCTTACGGCAGTGTTCACACCAAGGTCTACCCTTCTGTTGTTTTGAACTTGACCCAATTGTTGACCCTTTAGAATATAAGCTCAATGCTCCAGGCCATCAATAGAATTACTCAATCTAATACTAGAACCTAACCCAGTAGAAGCTATTTCATTTTTAATATTTGCAAGCCCACTCTTAAAATTGGATGGCCCATTATTGTAAGGTCCAAATCCTTTTATCACTAGGCTTGAGGCTTCAATATCAGACCCAGACCCATTCATCATCATTCATCACTCTCCGATGGCTCTCTTCGCGCCTTACCTCCGCGAACACTTATCATGGCAACAGTAATGGTTTTCGGCCGAGTATTTTGCTCCTTACGTCATCCAAATCCCGTTGGAGCCTAGCCAAGAACTCAAAAACTCGTTGATTCTCTAGCTTCTTCCGGTAATACACGCTGTCTTCTGGGCACTTCCACTTCTCCTCAGAACTCTGGTCGAATTGTTGCCTTAACGTTGTTATTTCAAGGTAATAATCGATCACTTCACGTTCTCCCTGCTTCGTCTACAACAATCAGGACTTGATTTCGAATATTTGTGACGAATTTTCAAAATCGGAGTACATCTCCTTTACTGCGTCCCAAAAGTCTTTTGTCGTGGGTAAGAATATATATAGGTTTTTCCAATTGAGGGCTTCATTGAGTTGACAAGCCAAGCAGTCACCATTGAATTCTCCGATCTCCATCGTTGAAGAAGAGAAGTGTCGGTAGGCATCTTCGTCTCTCCGGTTAGATACCTAAGCTTTCTTTTCCATCAATTACTAGCTTAATGGATTGTACCCATTCTCTGTAGTTTTTTCCATCTAATTTTTCTACTGTAAGTTGGAATGACGAGTTTTCGATTCCTCCTGAGCTTACAGCAGAGGTGGCCTCTATTTCGCTGTTGACAAATTCAGATGTCATCGAGCCTCTATTATTGGCGGTAGCTTCTGTCATTCTGCCTGCTCTGATACCATTAGGTTTAATTGAGAAAACAATTTTTTTCTATTTCACGTGTTTAATGTACAATGTAAGGCACCTATTTATAGTACAAGTAATAAGGACTAAAAAAAGGAAAATACAAATCTTCAAAATATCCTATGATCTCTAAAATCAATTAATATATTCTTCCTATGGAAAGTGTTCAATGATCAGGGTCCAATCGTTTCAGGATTTCAACATTCATCATTTAAAATCATAAGAGATGCTTCAATTTATGTTGGTTATCCTAAAACTGACAAAATTGAGGAATTATAGGTCAACTTATAGCGACTAAATCAAAAAGACTTGCATTTTTTACGGTTTCGTTAAGTAACTACATAGAAACCGCATATGCTTTTAGACATAGAGATCATTTGACTTCACAAGGCTTAAAATAAAGTACATATGGATCCAACAAAGAACACCAGCAACTAGATAATAGCCTATTATCAGAACACCGAAAAAACTAATTTTGATGAAGAATCTTAAGTTTCAGAATCAGAAGAACTTACTTGAGAAGAACTAGCAAAGGCAAGTTAAGAGAGTTTTGGGAACAAGCCAGGCACTTTCCAAGATACAACATTTGCCAAAACCCTTCTTAGTTCAGCCCATTTATAAAATCTTAATTAGTTAGCTCAAAACTTCTTTTTCACAAGTATTTCCAGTACCAGGCATTTTCTCATCTTCAAAAATCTGTGTAATTTCCAAATCAGAACTAAAAAGTCTTACTAGGTTTATGAATTCTTGGACCCATTTAGTGTTTCTTATTAAGGGTCAATTCCTTTTCTTCTTCATCACATTCCTTGCACTTGACAGCAGCACCTCTGTTTCATGTTTTGGTCTTTCATAGATTCAGATTAGCTCTACCTTCTACCTGCAGAACTCATAGCTATAACTTACCTTACAGCACCAAACCACCATAACCAAGGTCCCTGTTACTGTTCATGAGTGCCCAACTCACCAGTGAGAAGTACTTTTAAGGAAATTCAAGCCCATGCTTTCTCTACGATTGTATGCATCTATTAATCTTCAAGAACCCAGAAGCATTTAATATTTTGCCAACACAATTCATGTTCATTACCAAACCAAGATCATTTACTGGGACTGTCCATCAACTACATTATAAGGGACAACAAAAGAGAATCCCCAAAAGGATGGTCTACAAAAGCTTTAGACAACCCTTTCGACCAAAGTTTTTGACACAGTAAGATGAGTCATGATTTACCAAAAGAAAAAGGAAGGGTATGGATCTTATGAACAAGTTTAAGAGGATGACGAGTGATTTAGAAAGCGTGAACATTTTCCTATAGTGCAACAAGAAAATGAGAAACAATGTATCATTTTGCACTGGAATATATGCAAAAAGTTGACAAGGTAATGCTTTTAAGCCTAGGAAGCCCCTTTACTACAAAACTCTAACATTCCCAATGCCCAGTACAATACTTCACCTAGTACTATGGATATATATTGTATACCTTCAGATCTACGAAGCACGAACCTATACATGGGACATGATCATAATTTCCTACACGGACACACAGTCATGATATGTGGAAATCCGAATCACATCAAATAAGGACAAGGGCTGGATTGATTGAAGAATATCTCCTTTCCAAAAGTAAAGTTGTACAATATATCGATTGATTTCTTACTAGTTTTAGGATATTAGAATTTTCCTTTTTTTACAGCTTTCTGTTTATTATAAATTGTAACTCTTTTACATTGTACAATTATCGAGAAATAATAGAATCAATTTCTCTACATGCTATCAGAGTAAGATTATTTTTTAACCAAACCAAAACACGGCCGAAGCAGCCACGAATAACAAAGGCTCCATGAACTCTGAATTAGAATCAGAAGCCACGTCTACCACGAGTACAGGAGGAATTGAAAATTCATCTTTCCAACTCGTGAACGAAAAATTGAACGGAAAGAATTTTCGAGAATGGGCACAATCGATAAAACTAATTGTCGATGGAAAAGGGAAGATTGGGTACCTGACTGGAGAAACCAAGATGTTCGCCTCAACCAATGCTGCTCTCCTTCAAAAATGGAAGTCGGAGAACTCGATGGTCACTGTCTGGCTTGTCAATTCCATGAAGCCCTCTATTGAGAAAACATATTTGTTCCTTCCAACTGGAAAAGAAGTCTGAGAGGCCGTAAAAGAGATGCACTCAGATTCAAAAAATTCTTCCAAAATTTTCGAAACCAAATCGAAATTGTGGCAAACGAAGCAAGGGGATTGAGAAGTGACGGACTATTACCTCTGCCAAGACTTCTAATAATGGGCTAGCTAAAGGAGGTAATGGGCCAGCTAGATTTAATAATGGAGTGGGCTTGAATCATGGTGCAAATAATTCTAGTGATGGGCTTGGGATGACGGGCTTATATTCTAAAAGAGCAGCAATCGGGGCAGGTCTAAAACAACGTGATCGACCTTGGTGTGAGCATTGTCGAAAACTAGGGCATAAATAAGATAAATGTTGAGACATACATGGGAAATTGAGCAACTGGAAACCGAGGCAAAATAATAAAAATCGTAGATACCAAGTGTCTATTGATTACCAAACGGGTAAATCCGAGTAAGTAGTGCATTCAATTCCGAACACATGGAGCAATTCTACAAAATGTTTTCTAGTTTCCAATCATCGAGTCAAACCTCCACAGATAATTCCTCTAGCGCGCTAGCACACAGAGGTAATCTTTTGAGATCCTACAATCTATCACTCAATCTAAAACTCCCTAGATTATTGACTCAAGAGCATCACATGACAGACTCCTACCACATGTTCTCTTCATACTCAACATGTGCCAACAATCTGAAAGTTAAAATAGCAGATGGTTCACTATCGTTGGTCGCAGGAAAATGGAGTATCAAAATTTCTGATTCTATAACTTTAGAATCTGTCCATGTTCCAAAGTTATCTTGCAATCTACTTTCTATAAGCCACTATACAAAAAATTCAAATTGATGTGCTAAATTTCTCTCATCTCACTGTATTTTTCAGAACCTATTATCGAGGAAGAAAATTGGCAGTGCTAAGGAAAGTGAAGTACTCTACTACTTCAAAGAGACTGATGTGAGTAAACAAAGTCAAGTTACAATTTGTGATTCTGCATCTGTTCCTAGATAGTGAAATTTTGTTATGGCATTTTAGAATGAGTCATCCAACTTTCAATACCTAAAATGTGTATTTTCCTCAATTTTTATGAATAAAAAGTCCGTTGATATTCAATGTAAAATATGTGAGTCTGCAAAACATCAACATACATCATTCCCGACATCTACATACAAATTATCCAAGTCATTCACTATGATCCATAGAGATTTATGTAGCCCATCACGAATTCCCAACAGTACTCAAGCAAAGTGGTTTGTGACATTCAACGACGACAACACTCGAATTTGCTGGGTTTACCTGCTAAGAGATAGATCAGATGTTCATTTTGTATTTATCAACTTTCACTCAAATACAAATTCAAATTTTACGCATTGATAATGGTACAGAATACTTCAATAACACCATAGGGGATTTTCTCCAAACAAGTGGAATAATTCATCAAAACTCTTGCGTCGACACTCCCCAATGAAATGGGATTGCCTAAAGTAAAAATAGACATCTCCTAGAAGTTGCTCACGCATTGATGTTTACTACTAACATGCAAAAAATATTCTAAGGAGAAGGTATCCTGACATCTACTTACCTAATCAACAGAACGCCAAGTCGTACCTTGACTTCGAATCACCACTCCAAAAACTTTAGAAACTTTTTCCAACCTCTCGCCTCAACTCCAATCTATCTTTACGAGTATTTGGATGTACTGCCTTTGTTCATATGCACTCTCATCACAGAGGTAAACTTGATTCTCGAGCAGTTAAATGTGATCTGATTAGATATACCCCACTCAAAAGGGCTACAAGTGCTATGACCTTTCCACGAAGATCTTTATAAGCCTTGATGTCACCTTCGTCGAAAATACTCCGTACTTTAAAAAAACCTCTCTTCGGGGAAAGACCTTACATGAAGATCGATTCCTGGACTTCTATCTCTCTCGAATCTACACCAATCATCAAATCCACCCTACCATCTAATATGCCATTAATAGAAGAGAACATAAACCCAGGGAAAGATGTAGAAAAACAAAATGATAATGAGATGCTAGTCTACTTACAAAAGCCAAAATCAAAGTACAAAGAGACCATCACATCCGAAACGCCAAAGAGTTAGAACCGATGATGGCTCCTCGTGAAACTTCAGAAATTCCCGATTTATCCATTGCTCTCGGAAAGCAAACTCGGTCATTTACTTTCCACCTTATTTCAAAATTCATGTCTTATAATACTCTATCTACAAGATTTCGAGCTTTCACATCTCATCTTGACAGTACATAAATCCCAAGAAATATCAAAAGAAGCCTTGGCAATTCCTAAATGGAGAGAAGCAGTATTGGAGGAAATGAGAGTGTTGGAGAAAAATGAGACTTAGGAGGTATTGGATCTACCGAAAAGAAAGAAACCAGTTAAGTGCAAACGGGTCTTCAATTTGAAAAACAGAGCTGATGGAAAATTGAACGATATAAAGCTCGGTTGGTTGCAAAAGAATACACACAAACCTATGGCATCGACCACAAGCAACGTTTGCACTACTGAATCCAATTCGAGTTATTCTGTCCTTAGCATCAAATTTAGATTGGCCACTGCAATAACTTGACATTAAAAAGGTATTTTTTTAATGGGGAATTAGAAGAGTTTTTATGACATACCAACAGGATTCAACAAGATAAATGAAGGAAATCGGGTGTGTAGGCTCAAAAAATCTCTATATGGGCTCAAGCAGTCACCAAGGGCATGGATTGACAAATTTGCAAAGGTGTTGACGATCAAGGATATGGACAAAGGCAGTCAGATCACACTATATTTCACCAACAATTTGGAGATGAGACTAAGACATTCCTAATTGTATACGTTGATGATATCATTCTAACAGGAGACAATGTAGTGGAGACCGAAAGACTAAAGAAGTGCCTAGCTACCGAATTCGAGGTAAAAGATCCGGGACAAATGCGGTATTCTTAGGAATGGAAGTGGCAAGATCGAAAAAGGAAATTAGTGTTTCACAACGAAAATATGTTCTTGGCCTCTTAACCGAAACCAGATGCTAGGTTACAAGCCAAGTGATACACTTGTGGAAGCGAGAAAAAAACCTGAAGATATCGAAAATCCAGTGGAAATAGACAAATATCAAAGACTGGTTGGAAAGCTATTCTAGTTGTCACACACTAGATCTAACATTGCATTCGCAATAAGCTGTGTAAGCCAACATGTGCATTCTCCAAAGGAAAGTCACCTAGAAGCAATCTACAAAATACTAAGATACCTCAAGGGCTCCTCAAGAAAAGAACTATTCTTCAAAAGAGTGAAAGGAAGGAGGTTGAAGCCTTCACAGATGCGAATTGGGCAAGTTCAATAGAAGCCAGAAGATCAACTACTGGTTATTGCACCTATGGGTGGGAAAACCTCGCAACATAGAAAAGTAAGAAACAACATGTAATAGCCAAAAGTTGAAGCTGAGTTCAGAGCATTGCACAAGGAATATGTGAATGACTGTGGCTGAGAAAACTTCTGGAAGAATTGCATGTTGGAGTAAAGTTTCCTATCAAAATATATTGTGATAACAAGGCAGCGATCAACATCTCACTTAATCCAATTTAGCATGATTGCACCAAGCATATAAAAATAGACAGAAACTTCATAAAAGAAAAGGTTGAGGAAGGGACTATTTACATGACCTATATCCCTACACAAGAACAAACTGCAATTGTAATATCCAGACCAGGAAAGCTTAAAAAGATGTGATAGGTACTACTCAGACTACTAAGGTGCACCTTCTTTTCCGGGAGTCCA
>CAIGRT010056287.1:0-23288 GCA_903798405.1 Fraxinus platypoda | reverse complement strand
TTGTGAAAGGGGGCTTGATCTGAAGCTGGCTAAAAATGTAATGTCTGTCTTTGTACCAACAAAGTGGACCTTCATGTATATGTCCCAATATACAAAACCGCGTGACAATAGGACATTTGCCGCCCCTCGTCAACCCTTTGTCTACGCAATTATTTGCTTTACTTTTAAGTTACTTATTTTGTTATACATAAAATTAGATTGAATATCGATAGACCTTTTTTTTTTCTTTAAATTGCTTCTATAATGAGAATTTAATTGTACAATTATAATAATGAATGAAATAAAGGTGAAATCGTTTTTGTAACAAATTTTAACTTCTTATTTCAAGTAAAGCGGCAAAAAATGTTTTTGTATCAAATTATGAATAATTTTAATGAATTTCGAATCCGCCTATTGCTATTTATTTCAATTATTGATTTATGATATAGTTTCGTTCATGTGCACTTGACAATTGATAAGCTATAATATATAATTTTCTTTTCCAAGACAAATTAAATTTATCCTAATCACGACCAGAATATATTCCTAACTCGAATTCGAATTATTATGATGCATTAAATTTTAAATTATCTATATAATTGTAGATGTGATAAATATTATTCCTAACATATATTGCACATATATTAATTTTGTTGCGTTCTAAACTTATTGTGAGTCTCCCAAAACTACAACAAGAAACTAATTATTTAATTAGTGGCTAATCAATTAAATAATGCAATTGGTATGCAAAATTAATCAAGAAACGTAAGAAATAAATTAAATTACTAGTCTTGAATTTAAAACAAATAAACAATAGGGTTCATCTTCATCCAATATCAACGAATCTAGCCTAACATGATTTTATATAAATTACAAGAAAAAATATGAAAAAATATCACTCGAATCATGAAAGAATATAAAAAATCTTGTTCTGCAATTCCAATGTTAAATTTCTCAAAATTTTGATGTAATTAAATTCAATTCTTGTTAGGGTTTGATCTCCAATCTCAAAAGTGATGAACTGACCTCTTGTTTTTTATGGGTTTTATGATATTATCGTGTATTTAGAGGCTAAGAGAGAGTTCATCCCATGTTTTGATGTTGTATTTGTATTTATAGGAGTTGAAAATTCGGGTCAAAATCGTGTATAATTTTCAATCCAAGAAGAGTTTCACGTCAAACAAGTAATTGCAGCAAGGCCCTTGAATTTGCCCAGTGCGGCCAACCTCAGCCATGGTTGTGCTAGCCAACTGATTTGCTCTTGAGACATTTTTGCTTGAGCAGGCGCGGCCGCACAGGCTTTCCTCGCGCACGTCAGTTCACGTGTTTTTGTCGGTGAGCAACTTTCAGTATTTTAGTCACAACGTTATCTCCCGATATCCGATTGAATTGATTCAAAGTGATTTGGAAAGCTATCTCAAAGAGATATAATATTTTTCGAAATATAATTTTTCCAGTTCAAACTTTTGATATACCAAAAATGGGTCTCAATATGAAGTTGAAAATCTAGAACATAATTTTTTCGGCTGAAAATTGATTTGTGATAATTCTTTGACTATATTTCACTCATTTGACTTCCTATTGCATCCAGATGATCCTATGTGATCTTAAATAATCGTTTTATGATCTGAATCAGTTATTGGATGTTTGTACTTTGATCCCCGAACTTTGATTTCTTTTGTTTTTCCTCGTTTTTCGTTCATTTCTTTCAATTCCATCAATTTGCATTCACTTTAACTTATCAAACAAAATTAACACGTAATTAAGTCATAATTTATCAAAATTAGTAACAATTTGTCTCATTTAATGGACTCTATAAGTGTGTAAAATACACTTATCACGTAGTCTTCTTCTATCCGAAAAAATGAGTCATTAGAATAAAAGTCATCATTCATATTGATAGATTTGGGATTGCTAAATCTTTGAAAATTTCTCTATTTTAATCATTTTCTTTTTGTTGCTGGATAATGCGTTTATATACATCACGAGTATAATTTGTGATAAAATGAAAAACGATTGACTCAATAATATTCAAAAATGTCAAATCTTTGAGGATACGCGTTTCTTAATAAAATAACTACTAGAGATTTCAAGGTTCCTCCTATCCCACCCAACTCTAGTCTCACAATTATTGGCTTTCCTCCTTGTTAGAGACATGAGCACGAGAGGATTGCAAATTGCTAGTCTTAATTGTCAAAATCATGTCATATGACATTCAGCTTCATAGACGACATGGCACGTGGCCTAGTACTTATATTATGTAGGAAACATAATTCTAAATCAGGCAAAGAAATTAAATAATCTTGTTTTTGTCTACCCATAGTCACATGTCATGAATATCTTTTAATTAATGCTGGTGATTGTGTTTGAATGATTATTCGCAATGCACTATATTGGAGTGATTAGCTATCATGAATTGCAAGTTAGTCATTAAACTTCCACTACTAATTCTTATGACGAAACTATTCAAAACTCTTGCCACGTAATCCTCAATGCCGATATATATATATATTTTTTTGCAATACTTCAATTATAATTTAATATGATCAAATATATTTTTTATTCATAAATTCATATAACCTATAATTTACTATAATTTATTATTCACATAAGCACTTAAAAATACTAGTTAACACAAAATTTAAAGTTGTTAAGAGTTTTGTCTCGATGATTTTGCCTTCATGAAGTTGGTCATCTTGCGTCCACGAACGAAAGTTTAAAACAATTTTACAAATACTTTAAGAGTTTCCATAATCAAGAAGTCATTGTTCAATTATGATGAGAGTTTGATTACCAACTCACTAGGTTGGTAATAGGTTTGGACTCCATACTACTATTTATTTAATGTATTTTGGGAAATTTACAAAATACACTTGTACATATGGTAATTACATGTTGGATACAGAGAAGCAGCTGGAAAACGGCTGAAGCAACTGAAGCAGCTGCAAGCTGAAGATGAAACTGATAATTAGTTAGGTAGTTATGGTAGTTAGTCCACATGTCATTTTTGTATTAGTCTTTGTAATCAGTTTGTTAGATAGTTTTGTATTTATATTCCATTGTAAAGCTCATTTGAGGATGAAATAAAATTTCCTTTCGTTTCCTTTAATATGGTATTAGAGCAGTTGTCTTCTTCTTTCTCTTAATTTCTTAAACTTCTTATTCTTCTTTCATTGCTATTAATTTCTGAATTCAATTCCAATCAGAATTATCATGGCAACTGAAGCTTTTATTCACGGTAATTCCACCACTGATGATAGTCTCAATCCTTACTACTTGCACCATTCTGATAATCCAGGGCTGATACAGGTGTTTCAGCCATTAATTGGAGAAAATTATGCTTCATGGAGTAGATCTAGGAAGATTGCCTTATCAGTCAAGAACAAATTGGGTTTCATTGATGGATCTTTGTCTCGATCGGAAGAGAACGCTGATTTGCTCAAATTGTGGATCAGAAGTAACAATATTGTGATATCTTGGATTCTCAATTCAGTCTCCAAGGAAATATCAGCTAGCATTATATTTGCTCAATCAGCATATGAAATATGGATTGACCTTAAGGAAAGGTACCAGCAGAAAAATTGCCCTCGTATATTCCAATTGAGGAGAGAATTGATGAATCTCAGTCATGGACAATCCTCTGTAGGAGTCTATTTCACCAAATTGAAAATAATTTGGGAAGAATTGAGCAACTATAGACCTATATGCTCTTGTGGAAAGTGTGAATAATGTGGCGGCAACAAGAAACTGATTGATCACTACCATATGGAGTATGTGATGTCCTTTTTAATGGGGTCAAATGATTCATTTGCTTAGGTGAGAGGTCAATTATTGCTAATGGATCCTATTCCTCCTATAAATAAAGTATTTGCATTGGTATCTCAAGAACATCAACGAAGTGTTAATACAAGTGTTGCAACATCTGAACCCATGGCCTTTTATGTCAAGAATGAGGGAAAATTTCCAGTTGCAGGACAGTCTCAAAACAAATTTCAGAGAAGGGAGAGACCAGCATGTACATATTGTAGCTATAATGGTCATGTTGTAGACAAATGCTACAAATTGCACGGGTATCCACCTGGATATAAAGACCAAATAGAGACAAACTTCTAACCAACTTGCTGCAAATAATCATGCTAAGCCTGTTACTGTGAATCAAGTATCAGAATCAGGTTCAGAACAAGCTCAGGGAATGATAGGAGACTTTGTACAGACCTTGAATTCTGCACAGTACCAACACTTGATGAATATGTTGAGCAGTCATATCACAGCAGCTAAAATTGATGATGGAGGTGGAGATACTAATGGTGGTCATATATCAGGTACTTGTTTCTCCATATCTCTTAACTTAAAAATCAATTCTCCTAGTTGCTGGGTGGTGGATTCAGGAGCTACATCTCATATATGTTTGACAAAATCAGCTTTTTATACAATGATGCCTATCCAGAATGCCTAGATCATATTACCAAATCATGATAGAATCCTTGTTTACTACATTGGTACCGTGAAGCTCAGCCATGATCTGATGCTTAAAGACGTATTATTTGTACCTCAATTCAAGTTCAATTTGTTGTCTATCAGTTCTTTGACCATGGACTCATCTATGATTGCAAAATTTCTCACTGATTCTTGCATCATTCAGGATCTACCTAGTTTGAGGATGATTGACAAGGGTAGAAGAATTGCTGATCTTTATATTTTGGAGGCTAATACTTCAGTTGTTGATAATAGTGATATTGATCATAAAACATTTGAGACTGTAAACAATGTAACCTCTCATATATGGCATTACAGGCTTGGACATTTATCTTTCCAAAAATTAGAGACACTAAAGGATCAATTACATTTATCGTCTTGTAGTTTCAATAAACAAGTCCCATGTGATGTATGTCCACTGGCAAAACAAAGGAGACTTTCCTTTATATCAAATAATCACCTATCTCAGAATGCACACGATTCACTTGGGTGTATCTTATGAAACATAAGTCAGATGCTGAATTCATCGTTCCTAAGTTTTTCATACTCATTAAAACTCAATTTCACAAGTTAATCAAGAAGTTCAGATCTGATAATGCACCAGAACTGAAACTTGATGATTTCTTTGCATCCAAAGGTGTCATTCATCAATTCTCTTGTGTTGAAAGACCTAAACCTATTAAATTCTGGGGAGATTGTGTACTTATAGCCACATTTCTAATCAATCGAACACCTTCACCTATCCTTTACAACACTCTTTTTTTCACTTCTTTGGATGCTTGTGTTTTGCTTTTACTTTAGTCTCTCATCGTTCAAAATTCCATCCAAGAGCCAAACCTTGTGTGTTCATTGGATATCCATTTGGGGTAAAAGGCTATAAATTAAATGACATTCAATCAAAGACTTTCCTCATTTCCAGATATGTCATTTTTCACGAACAACTTTTTCCATTTCATTCCATTCCTCACTCAAATGACTCAATTGATCCATTTCTTGATGTTGTTCTAACCCATACCAGTCCAAGATATTGAGCATATTCCCAAACCATCACATAATGCACATCACACCCCTACTGATAATCAAAATAACAGTGCTGATGATCAACCCTTTGATTCTTTCTTACAACCCGATTCTACCTTATCATTACAACTTAGAAAGACAAGTAGAACCAGCAAACCACCCTCATATCTCAGAGATTTTCATTGTAATTTTCTGGTCAATCATGTTCCATTACCTAAAAATAACAGTCTTTATCCATTGCACAAATACCTCTCCTATAAAGTCTTTTCTACTAGACATTGCAACTATCTTTTGAATGTGTCCTCGAATCTTGAACCTCAATTCTATCATGAGGCAGTCAAGTACAGCCATTGGAGAGAAACTATGGCCACAGAATTAAAAGCTATGGAGGATAATAAGACTTGGTCAGTGATTAACTTGCCTGAAGGGAAACATTCTATAGGATGTAAACAAAATCAAGTATAGGTCTGATGGTAGCATTGACAGATACAATGCCTGTTTAGTAGCAAAGGGCTACACTCAACAAAAAGGGTTGGATTTCATTGAAACTTTTTCTCCAGTGGCAAAGCTCGTTACAGTTAAAATTCTTTTGGCTATTGCTGCCATGAATCATTGGCACATCATTCAACTTGATGTGAACAATGCATTTTTAAATGGTGACTTATTTGAGGAGATTTTTTATGGATCTACCAATGGGTTACATTAAACAATCCACTGGTAATACAAAGAATTCAAACAAGTTGGTTTGCAGATTACATAAGTCCATTTATGGGCTTAAACAGGCCTCAAGACAATGGTTCTCAAAGTTCTCCAATGCTCTTGTCTCACATGGTTATCATCAATCGAAATCATTCTACTTTTTATTCACTAAAGGGTCTGGGAATTCATCTGTAGCCTTACTGATTTACGTGGATGATATTATCATCACGGGTTCTGATTGTAATGCTATTGATTCTCTAAAATCCTTTCTTCATAGCCAATTTAAACTAAAGGATCTTGGCAATCTGAAGTATTTCCTTGGACTGGAAATTGCTCGATCTCATAAAGGGATTTTTCTCTCTCAACACCATTATACACTTCAGATTTTGGAAGATACTGGATTCATGGCCTGCAAACCAGCCATTTTACTTATGGATCCAAAGGTTCGTTTATGTTCATTTGAGGGTGATCTTCTTGCTGATGCGTCTATGTATAGGAGGTTAATAGGCCAGTTATTGTATCTAACCATTTCTAGGCCTGATATCACTTTCACTGTTCATAAATTGAGTAGGTATGTTTGTCAGCCCAGACAACCACATCTAAATGATGTTCATCATCTGTTGCAATATCTTAAGGTAACACCAGGATAAGGTCTTCTGTTTTCAGCCCAATCCTCTTTACAGCTTTGTGCCTTTGCTGATGCAGATTGGGGTTCTTGTATTGATACCAAGAAATCAGTTACTGGTTTTTGTGTCTTCCTTGGTGACTCTTTGGTATCTTGGAAAGCTAAGAAACAAAATACATTCTCTCGATCCTCGGCTGAAGCTGAATATAGATCTTTAGCTTCAACTACCAGCAAAATCGTCTGGACCAAACAATCGCTTTTTTATCTTCAGGTGCCATTTCCTAATCCTTCTTTGATATTATGTGACAACCAGTCTGCTATTCACATTGCTACCAATCCTATCTTTCATGAGAGAACCAAACATACTGAGATCGATTGCCGAGATAAAATTACTGATGGTTCTATCAAACTTCTTCATGTTCACACTCAAAACCAACTAGTTGATATGTTTACTAAAGCATTACCTGCTAATCTACTTTTTCCCTTAATGGCCAAGATGGCTGTTATCAACCCTCACAATCCATCTTGAGGGGGCATATTGGATACAGAGAAGCAGTTGGAAGGCATCTGGAAGCAACTGGAAAACGGATGAAGCAACTGGAAGCTGAAGATGAAACTGATATTTAGTTAGGTAGTTATGGCAGTTAGTCCACATATCGTTTTTGTATTAGTCTTTGTAATTAGTTTGTTAGATAGTTTTGTATTTATATTCCACTGTAAAGCTCATTTGAGGATGAAATAAAATTTCCCTTCGTTTCCTCTAATATTACATTTAACATAAAATATTTTTCAAATTACAATTTATATAATGGTTACAAAAAATATAATTTGCTGAAAGTTTTACAGTTATTCATTATAAATATTAGTTAGACAAAAATAATTAATTGAAATAACAAAGCATGCTCTATATTACATTGTATATCATTTTGCAGACTATTTTCTAATTATTGATTTTTTATGAATTTTTTTCTTAAAGTATTTTATGTTGTATAAGATTTACAAAATTTATTATCTTCTTTAAGTGATGGCAATGGGATTCCCCAATTAATCGGGAACGAAGCTCAAATGGGCTGAAATCTCTTTCATGAGTTAGGGACAAGGAGAATGGTGCTGACCACGTATATATATATATATAGAGAGAGAGAGACAGAGACAGAGAAAGTAGTACACCAACACGAGGCGAGCCAGCACTCAATGAGCCACGACAGTCGCCCGCATTGGTTCCATCGAAAAAGCCTCAAATGTGATTTGCATAAAGGGAGTCAGTACAAAGAAGGTCAAGCATATTGTTTATGAAATTTGTTTTCCAATTGGGGATTCTTTTTGCCTGCTCGAAGCCCCTGAAATAAAAAATTCAGTTCACGATAGTAGCAATGTTGTGGAAAACCCAAGCGGAAAATTATTTTGGGCATAAGTCCGATCTCCATTCCAGGGAAATGCAGAGGGGTGTGATAGCGTCAGTGAGGCAAACGGGCTGCAGAAATTCGTGATCTATTAAAAAGAAGAAGAATTTAGTTTGGAGCGTATAATACTGTAGAAGAAGCTGAAGATGCAACACCGCCTTCCAAAGGGAATCACCAGAATTTTCTGGTTATGCTTACAGCCTACCACCATCTATAGATGATTCTAGAGAATTAATTTGCAAACATCATCGCCAAGACAAGGAGAATCTGGAGTTTGCAGGCTGCTGATTTTATTTACATAATAGAATTATCTAGACTCCAATTCCACCGACTTTGCATGTGTGTATATATATACGTCTGATGACTGTATATGCAGATGTGTGGGTGAAGAGAAAACATGGAGAGAAATTTTTTGAGACAAAGAAATAAGCAATGTGCTTCTCAAATTAGTGGAGAGATTTTTGGTATGTTTGTTTATACAATAATTCATTCAAGTGTGAACTAGAGAGATTTTTGGTATGTTTGTTTATACAATAATTCATTCAAGTGTGAACTAGCGCGAAACGAGAAATTCAAGTGAAAATCTTAAGTACACGAATTTTGGAATCCATTAAATTAATGGAAAAAAAAAACTTAAACAACTAAAATTAAAAAAAGAATTCGAAATAAACTAAATGACAAAATGGCGCTAAAACTTTAAAAATTAGTTTTCGAGTGCTAAATGAACTTGGATAGTCGAAATCAATCGTACGTCATGGCATAGCGATGAGTATTACTCGTATCATCGTCCTCTTTCAAGAATGCTATTATGAGTCCAAATCAAAATTCTAATGTTCTCTCTAGATTATTACTTTTTCCCCATTTTGGTTAAATTCTTCAACAATATGTTCTACATCAGTCCATTCCACCTTCGAAGAACTCGACCCTGAGTTATAATCTGGATATAAAGGCTCATCATCATTATGGTACTCATACAAATCTGCCACGTTAAATGTTTGAGAAATACCCATAGAAGCTGGTAAATTAATAATATAGGCATTGTTGTTAATCCGCTTAATTACTTTGAAGGCCCATGCTTTCTTGATTTCAGTTTGTTGTAAGTACCAACGAGAAATCTCTCCTTTCTCAGAAACACCATATTTGAATCACCTTTCAGAAATTGTTTGTCCCATCGATGTGAATCTGTCGCGTGCCTTATACTTTACATTAGTCTTCTCCAATTTCTGCTTTACTTCATCATGGATTGCTAACACTTCTTCTGCCAGATGTTTAGCAACAACACTTTTACTATTGCCCTTAGGCAATTTCACCAAATCCACAATTGATGTAATGCAAGATCCCACTATTTGGGCTTATCTCTACCAACAATTCGAACCATATTTCCAAGAGTATGGTTAGTGACTTTGGTATGTCCATCAGCCTAGGGATGGGCACTACTGCTTCGATTCAAACTCGTCACAAACAACTTCCACAGTGTAATCTAAAAGTGCCCTACAACCTTTGTATCCCAATCTAAAGTGATAGATTTGGGAACTCCATGCAATTAAACAACTTCCCTAATAAACAGTTTGGCAATATGTGATGCATCTGAGGTCTTCCGACAAGCTGTAAAGTGAGTCATCTTGGAGAACTTACCAACCACCACAAAAATAGAATCGAATTCCCGTTGAGGACGAGGTAATCTAATAACAAAATCCATAGTAAGATCTTGCCATATGCCCTGATGAACCGGAAGTGGCATGTACAACCCGGTATTCTACACTTGACCTTTTGACACCTGACAAGTATAACATTTTCTAACTATAACTCCAACATCTCGCTTTAACTATAGCCAATAATATCTAGCTTTCAAACTGGCTATTGTCTTGTCACGCCCCAAGTGTCCACTTAGGCCTCCACCATGCAAATCTCGAATTAACTTTTCACGTAGAGATGAAACAAAAATGCAAAGTTGGTTGCCCTTGAACAAATATCCATTACTGATATAGAAATCTCACATTGCTTTACGATCACACACTTGCTCCAAATTTCCTTAAAGTCATGATCATCTGCATACAGTTCCTTCAGGCACTCAAATCCAACAATTTCCCGATTATGCTTGAGACTTGATTTTTCTTTTCTATTTGGAAGAGGACAGTAGTTTTCCCTCCTCTGCGCAAGTGTTTTCTTAATACTATTCATAGTTGATATTGTATTTAACAGGAATTTTTTAATACCTTCCTCATCTTTGTGTGGTAATAATTTTTTTATAAATGAAGGAATTTGAATAGAAATATTTGTTACCTAATAACCTTTTTGTATGTTTTCTTTCACGTGAACAAGATGAAACTTTGTGAGATGCAGTTCAACAATATAATGGAAAGTGCTATGATCGTTTGGAACATTGTTGGCTTTGTTATTTGATTGTAATATAATTTTTTTATATAATGCATGTTGTTTGTTATTTTATTGTTAATTTTTATGTTAATAATTGGTTACATATAACACACTTGTATCAGAGATTCACTTGTTTAAGTTTTACAACTTACTTAATAATAGGTACATAATCAAAGAAAATGATGGAGAATAAACACATATAAGTTGGGGTTAATTTCAATTGTAGTATTCATTTCTTCAATTTGTCAATCTCAATTTGAAGTTTAACAATTTAGATTGGAATCTTTATAAATGCGATATGTGGTGTATGGAACAATGAAAGAGCGGCATTGATCATATATTTGGAAGAACAATGAGATGTTTAAATATTTCGCCCCTGATTGATGATTATTATTTGAAAACTCTTTTTTTACATATTCATTTTCAACTACACATTCACACAATAAAATATTCTACACGTAATTTCAAAATTTTTCCTATTTTTTAACCACACACATTCTCCTAAAATTACTATTCAAGACATTATTTCTCCCAAATAATGGCTATCAAACAAGAGCTTCATTTTACATGTGATTATTTTAGTAAATAGGAAAATGTGGTGCAACTAAAAGAATTCTTGGTGGCAATATAGATACCTTAAACTTTTGGCAGCCAAAGTTACAAGAATAAGTAAATAAATTTTGTTTTTGAAAAATTTAAGGAGAGTTTGGTTTATTGTTTTCAAGTTTCACGTTCCAACCTTCAACTTTTAAGCTTATTTCAATTTGATCCTACTTCGGATTTTCATCATGTTTTGGTTATTTTTTGTCGTCATAATCTTCAATATTGATCCTAAAAACTTACAAAAACTTTCAGTTTGGTCCCCCAAACCTCACTAATATTTTGAAATTGGCAATTCACAATTTCAAAAATGTGCAATTTATTCCCCCAACTTTCAATAAGTTGAATTTTACTCCCAAAACTTGCATCATTCCTCTAATTGCTCTATTAATGCTTGTTATTGATATTGTACAATTTTGTTATCCTTCATTTCCTCGAATTCAACTTTAATTTCTCATGCTCAACTATAGATACTCATGCGAAATATTAATAAATGTTACATTGAAGTGTTAAAAACAAGATTTTTCATTTTGAAATTATTACTAATTATCCACTTAGTAGACAAAGACAAATCTCAACTTCATGTTGTACATTACATAACTTCATCCAAGAGCACTCTTTGGATAGTTCATTCGCACAACAACAACAACAACAATAATAATAATAATAATAATAATAATAATAATAATAATAATAATAATAATAATAATAATAATAATAATATATAGTATTTCAAGATGTGTCCAAGTTAAATGAATAACAAGAAGTCATACAATTTAAACTGCTCAAATGAGACAAAACAGAGATCAAATTGTTTCACAGATGTGGAATTATTATTCAATTACTCATAAATGATTCTGTAGATTTATTTTATTGTTTTAATTAATGGTGTATATGCCGAAAATCAACTTTTGATAACTATTTCCGATCACTTGCTTTGACCCCCTTCAATTATGATAAGATCCAGAAAAGGTTTACGACGAAGTCTGCTGAAATTGGTGTTGCTGAAACGAAATGAGAGGTACTGAAGAAGATTATTTATATTGAAAGCAAAACGAAGACACTACAAATAAGGGAACAGCTCCAAGGCATTCGAGAGGCTTGGACTCTCCCCCTAGACTCAACCAAAACGTGAATACCAATCCCCTCCCCCCATACTCTCACATTTATTGACTTTTTCTCACTCTCCCAATTTCCCAAAATACCCCCAGTAACTAACTGATAACAATACCAAACTAAATTTGATTCCCTGCCACAGCTCCAGCACTTGCCCTATTGACTGCACCATCTTCTTTCTTTCTCCTGGTGTATGTGAATATGATAGGAGGTCTATCATTACCCCCCCTTCAAAATCCACCTTGTCCTCAAGGTGGAAGTCGGCAAACTGCTGCTGAATCACTTCCAGTTGCTCCCAAGAAGATTCATGGTCAGGACGATCCCTCCATTTGATTAGCACCTCTGTCCCCTTAGTAGAAAACCCAGTCTGGGGTCTGATTCCCAATACCTGTTCTGGTTCCAAAATGGACTCCCCAACATCCAGTAGATGGGGTGGCAGATGAGTTGTCAGTTGAGCATCCCCAATTACCTTTCGTAGCTGCGAAACATGGAACACAGGATGTACAGCTAATGTAGGAGGGAGCTTCAATCTATAAGCGACCTTACCCACCTTCGACTCCACCTCGAATGGACCATAGCAGCGGGGAGACAACTTCTCACTCAGCCTTTTGGCCACAGATTTCTGGCGATAGGGTCTCAGCTTGAGATATACCAAATCCCCAACATCAAACTGAACCTCGCGACGGTGTGAATCAGCCTGCTGCTTCATCCTTAGTTGTGCGCGTGAAAGCTGTATCCTCAGTTCGTCCAGCACCCCATCCCTATCCTGCAGCATCTGTTCCACAGTTGAGATAGCTGTAACCCCTCTCTCGAAGGGTAATATAGGAGGTGGGTCGCGCCCATAAACAATCTGAAAAGGAGTATGCTTGGTGGAGGAATGGAATGATGTGTTGTACCAAAACTCAGTCCAAGGTAGCCATTGATACCACGCTCCCTGTCTGCCGGAAACAAAACATCTTAAATATGTCTCTAAACATCTATTCACCACCTCCGTCTGCCCATCGGTCTGCGGGTGGTACGCCGTACTGTAATTGAGGGCAGTCCCTTGTGCCCTGAAAAGTTCAGCCCAAAATCTGCTCATAAATATCCGATCTCTATCAGAGACAATAGAGTGGGGCATACCATGTAACCGGACCACCTCTCGAATAAAAACCTCAACCACCATAGGAGTTGTGAACGGATGTTTTAGACCAATGAAATGCGCATACTTACTCAGTCTATCAACTACCACCAAAATTGTATCCCAACCCCTAGACCGAGGCAACCTTTCGATGAAATCCATGGAGATATCAGACCAAACGAGTATAGGAATAGGCAACGGCTGCAACAGTCCCCCAGGGGAGAGAGCTAAGTATTTGTTTTGTTGACACACTGAGCAACGCGACACATATTCCCTGATATCCTTCTTCATGCCCTGCCAATACACATCACGACTAACCCGCCTATAGGTTTTAAGGAAACCCGAATGGCCACCCACCTTAGAGTCATGACCTTCCTGGAAAACCATAGTTACCAAATGAGAGGTTCTGGGTAGAACGACCTTCCCGCGAAATAAGAGAACTCCTCCAGACAACGAATACCCTGTCTTGGCCGCCATTCCATATTGTAGTTCAGTCACTACCTTACTTAGTTCCTCATCCTCGGCCACCGCTTTCATGATTTCCTCTGACTGTACAGTTGTAGGAACTGAGAGAGAGAAACAGTGCAGAGCTGGCACGATTCTGGAAAGGGCGTCGGCCACCTTATTCTCAAGTCCAGGACGATATTGTATTTGGAAATCGAACCCCAGTAGCTTAGTCATCCATTTATGGTGTTCCTCGCTCACAATTCGCTGCTCAAGCAAGAATTTCAGACTCTTCTGATCAGTCCGCACAATAAAATGTCGACCCAATAAGTAGTGGCGCCATTTCTACAGTGCAAACACAATGGCCATTAACTCTCTCTCGTATACAGACTTCCGTCGCGCACTCTGTGGCAATACTTGACTGAAGTAGGCGATGGGATGTTGATTTTGCATCAAAACGGCACCCAACCCGTATCCGGAAGCATCAGTTTCTACCACAAATTCCCGTGAAAAGTCCGGTAAAGCCAGGACTGGAACCTCTGTCATGGTGAGTTTGAGTTGTTGGAAAGCTGCTTCTGCCCCATCACTCCAGTGAAACCCATCCTTCTTTAACAACTCCGTTAATGGCCACGCAATATTAGCATAACCTGCTACGAAACGTCGATAATAACCGGTAAGCCCAAGAAATCCACGGAGTTCCCGAGGAGAACGTGGTACAGGCCACTTGACCATAGCTTCAATTTTAGACTGATCCGCCGCTACACCCTTTTCAGAGATGATGTGGCCGAGATATTCCAACTGTTGTTGACCAAACGAGCATTTCTTCTGGTTAGCATACAACTGATTTTCTTGCAAACACCCCAAAACTATACTCAAGTGACTCTAATGTTCTTCCAGAGTCCCACTGTACACCAATATATCATCAAAGAAGACAAGCACAAACTTCCTCAGATACGGCCTAAACACTTCGTTCATACAATGTTGAAAAGTTGCCGGGGCATTGGTCAGCCCGAAAGGCATCACGAGAAATTCGTAATGACCTTCATGAGTTCGAAATGCCGTCTTCGGAACATCATCAGGCCTCACTCGAATTTGATGATATCCAGACTTGAGATCCAACTTTGAAAATACTCTGGCACCGGATAGTTCATCCAACAACTCGTCAATTACTGGTATAGGAAACCGATCAGGTACAGTAAGTCTATTAAGGGCGCGGTAATCAACACAGAAACGCCAACTACCATCTTTCTTCTTCACTAATAGGACCGGGCTAGAAAATGGACTGAGGCTAGACTGAATGATGCCTGCAGCCAACATTTCTCTAACCAACCTCTCAATCTCATTCTTCTGGAAATAGGGATATCGGAAAGGTCTGACGTTTACTGGTGATGCCCTGGGCTGCAGCAATATGGCATGATCATGATGTCTAAACGGAGGCAGTTCATTCGGCCATTCAAACACTCCTTTGTAGCATTGCAATACCTCTTCCAGTGGTTTAGGGACCTCAGCCACTGGCTCAACCTCTACAACCCCCATACTACTCAACTCCAGGAGCACTCCATGGCCCCCACCCTTGAACGTCTTCATCATCGATTTCATTCCCACCTGCGTTTTATTCAAACTTGCATCCCCTTGAAGTTGTATTAATTCTCCTCCGACTCTAAGTTGCATTGTCAGAGTTTCCCAATTAACTTGCATTTCTCCCAAGGACCCTAGCCATTTCATCCCCAATATAATATCCGTACAACCCAATTTCAAGGGCAAAAAATCCTCCGTCACTTCTATGCCTGGTAACGAAACCACCACCCCTTTACAAATTCCAACCCCTCTGACTGAAAGTCCAGTCCCCATCACAACCCCATAGCCCGTAGTTCCCGTTGTACACAACCCCAATTTCTCGACCAACTCAAATGAAATAAAATTGTGGGTGGCTCCACAATCAATCATAACCACTACAGATTGCCCCCTGATGGAACCCGAAACTTTCATAGTGTTGGAGGTGGTCAGCCCAACTACGGAGTTGAGCGATAATTCGATCAGTTCCTCCACACCGTCCCCCTCCTCTCCGTCGACTTCCTCTATTTCGTCCTCTTGCTCTTCTTGCACCACCAACACCCGCAATTCTTTGTTACGGCACTTATGACCTGGCACAAACTTTTCATCACAACAATAACAAAGGCCCTTCTCTTTCTTTGAATGTAACTCAGCATCAGTGAGCTGCTTGAAAGGAACCCCCCCTCTGACCGACAACGACGGACGGAACTCGGAGACGGCGGCAGGCGATCTGGCCACCGTCGCAGGCGTAATAGCCTGCGTCGTTCTCTGCAACGGACTGGAGGAGTAGAATTGTCCAGAAGATAGGCTTTGATTGGGGTTATAAGGACTGTTTCTACTTCTAACTGGGCCAGAAAATGATTGGACCTGTTTCATTGATTCATCCATATCTTCCACTCTCTGGGCTAGCTCCATAAGTTGGCCCAACCTTTGGGGCTTCCACATCCTTATCTCAGCCCTTATGGTGGGTTTTAACCCATTCACAAAATTGCCCACCAAAACTTCCTCCGGTAACAATGGCAACGGAGCAGCAAGGATCTCAAAAGCACGGCGATAATCTTTGACCGTAGTTTCCTAGCGAAGTGCCAAGAATTTTTCCAGGACCGTTCCCTCTTGTGAGGGTCGGAATCGCTCCAGCAGGCATGTCTTCAATTCCTCCCAGTTTTTCACTGGTTGCCGACTCTCCTCCCATTGGTACCATGCTAAAGCTTCTCCGTCCAAGCACACAACTGCTGCCTCAAGTTTCTCCCAATTCGAGAGCTGATTCATATTAAAAAACCTCTCCGCTCGAAAAATCCATCCATCGGGGTTGTCTCCACTGAAAATAGGCATTTCTAACTTCCATCTGTGCCCCTCTGCCTTCCCCCCTTCTTCCTTTCAGATCCTGTCAACGGTACTGGCCCCTACCTCCTACGGTTTGACAGGAGCCCCAGATTGGGCAGCGGCTTCAGGCGAGCCAGCTGCTGGCCCTTTTTCTTTCTGCTCTTGCTCTTGCGTGCCCCACTTTCGCGCCATCATCTCCAGCTTCTCCATTATGATTGCCATATCACTCTGCTGTTCTTTTCTTATGGCTCCCATGCCTTCCTGCATTTCCAGTCGCATTCCCCCAATGCTAGCTTCTAACTCGTTAACCCGGTCAGCGAGAGTCATCCTGCCAGAACCGATTGCTCTGATACCAATTTGATAAGATCCAGAAAAGGTTTACGACGAAGTCTGCTGAAATTGGTGTTGCTGAAACGAAATGAGAGGCACTGAAGAAGATTATTTATATTGAAAGCAAAACGAAGACACTACAAATAAGGGAACAGCTCCAAGGCATTCAAGAGGCCTGGACTCTCCCCCTAGACTCAACCAAAATGTGAATACCAATCCCCTCCCCCATACTCTCACATTTATTGACTCTTTCTCACTCCTCCAATTTCCCAAAATACCCCCAGTAACTAACTGATAACAATACCAAACTAAATTTGATTCCCCGCCACAGCTCCAGCACTTGCCCTATTGACTGCACCATCTTCTTTCTTTCTCCTCGTGTATGTGAATATGATAGGAGGTCTATCAAATTAACCCCCGTTAGTTTTGTAATAACCCTGGGTCAACAAGCTGTCGATAAATGTCTACATGTAGTGAATTTATTTTGTCAAACAACAACATTCTTTCAGGCCTCAACTCCGTTTTCTCGTCACTATATGTCTTCTCAAAGTTATAAACGACGTACGATGCAAAGGGCATTCTGGGGAGTGCCATGTTCTAAAAAATCAAGGTCTGATTCTTCAAGCCTGATTTGATAAGCACGTCAAGAAAATAAGAAGTTTCCCATTCTCCGACTTCGAATTTTTAGTTTTGTTCCAAGTCCATAAATGAATGTTGTGCAACATCTTCTTCACTTGAAAAAGGTGCAGGGACCTCAAGATATGATCCTAATTCCATCTTGAGGAGCTGTAATTGCATTCACAATTCTACGAAAAAGGTACATAGCAATTTACATTTGTAGAAGAAATTAAGAATTAAAAAAACCATTAATATCATAACAGAAAAGTATGCATGTACTACGAGCATGAGCATGCACGATTGAAGTACGTGACTCTAGTAAAGGAAAATGTCTGTAGATAGCATCACAAGGACACAAATAGTGGGTTTGTAATGACGAAAGGAAAAACCAGTTGCTGTGAACAATGGCTACATAGAGGTGAGATATTTTTATTGGTTTACAAATCAATTTGTGCTTCCATATACTAGGTTTATGAATCTTTCCCAACAATCGAAGTTTCATATTTAGAAAATAATACATAGGATTTCATTACTTTGAATTATATAAAAATTGTAGCATGAGATGTAACAAATCCGTTTCTTCCCATTTCTTCAACTGTCAATTGATAGTCCAACATTCATGGACTTTTCAATTTCAACATTTATAAGAGTCTTAATTCCACTATTGATTGGAAAATTGGTAATTTAAGTCATAGCTTGCTGGGAGCTTGACTATATATATAGACAGGTTTGATCTCTAAGCTCAAACACGTCGAACAACAGGAAATACAAAATATACACCATCAAATTCGGAGTGTTGGAGAACTTAGAAGTGCCAAACTTGGAAAATACAAAAGCTTGTGGAATATCATCAATGGCCGAAGGTATGATTTCGATCTATGGTCGGAGATATGATCCTCAATGGTTCTGGTCAATTAGTTGTCGTCGGAATCGGTTATGAAAATAATCGAACAATTTATGTCACAAATTGAAGGTTCTCGTCGCAGTATATCTTGTCGCATGTTGATCTGTAATATGTACAGATGAATGAGTAAGATGTGCACAATGTCTTTTAATTTGTACATATCATCGGTGACCTTTTTTCAGTTACATTACATGTTAGCACTTCACAGACACGTGTGAACATTTATATTTAATCTGTTGTGTTGGTAATTTATATGTGACCTCCAATTTATATCATGTGACATATGAAGCATACTCTGTAATTTGATATTGTAATATGTGACCAATTTAGTAGACTGCGACCAATGGATAGAGAACTATGAAACCTGTGAGCTGTGTAGAATAAATTGTGACTTGTGTAGTATACTCTGTGACCTAGTGACAGCAATATGTACTCACTGTAATGAACTCTGTGACCTATGACATTTTTTAGTTACATTTAACTTGTAAGCAATGAATCCGTGACATGTGCACATCAATTTGTGATGTGTTAGCATTTCACAGACATATGTGAATATTTATATTTAATCTTTTGTATTGGTAATTAATATGTGACGTCCAATGAATATCATGTGACATATGAAGCGTAATCTGTGATTTGATATTGTAATACGTGACCAATTCACTAAATTGTGACGTATGGATAGAAACTTATGCAACCTATGAGCTGTGCAAAATAAACCGTGACCTGTGTAGTATATACTCTGTGACCTAATGACAGAAATATGTGACCATTACATTGGACTCTGTGACTTGTGTATAATGACTAAGTAGCATAATTTGTGACTTATAAACATGAATAATTTGTATGTATGTGTTCAAAATTGAATAGCATAACTTCTGTTGTGACTTGAGAAGTGTAATCTGTGTCCTATGTAGTATAATATGTGACCAATTGTACCAGAAACCTGTTACATTTATCAAGTACAAATGAAACATGACACCAGAGTAATTTAACATTTCAAACATTTGCTCAAATACTAAACTAAATAAGTTTTCAACATCTCAATATACAATCACAATTTCATATTCATTACAATTAGTTCCATCGCGCATAATATTAAAAAAGACAAATAAAATGAAGCCATTATTTATAAACTTTATAAATCCCTTCATCATTTTGATTTTCAAATATATTTTCAACTATCACTCTATAACAATCCGTTTTTCATTTGTAGGCTTTCCCTGCTTTATAGACTTCTTAATCTCTTGAAGTTTATAGAGCAGTATGACTATATCCAGCATAATCCTACCAATGCCAAATTTCTTTGGTATGGACTCTCTATCGTCCTGAAGCATGTATTCAACGTATTTAATCACGAATATACCTCAATCACGGCTGAAGAACAACACAAAACAATTTATTAGGAATAAAACTTATTTAACTGGTGTACACTTTGAAATATTGGTCACAACTTACCCATTCTTTTGCTGTGGACGGCTACTATCAATCATCACCCTTAAATCCATGCAATCAGATCCGTTGAACCACAATTTCATGGCATTCCAGAAAGTGTGTAAAGCATGTTCCCATGAATATATGTCGTTGGACTTCACTTAGATATGTTTTGAGGTTTATCAGAACACCATTTGTCTTGGTCATGGTAATATTTTCAGGAAATCAACTATTTTGTGGCATGATAAAATTCCACACCTGCATCACGTGTTTAAATGAAAACAATGATAAAATCACATTTGAAATAGTACAATAAACAAGGTCACAGATACATATAATGATAGACAAGACTATAAATCAGGTCACAGATAGTGATTTTCAATCAAGTCACATATTGGAAATGTAAACTAAATCAGACCACAGACATATAAAATCTTAAATAATCTGGTAAATTAGATCACAGATACATATAATTGTATGAAATCAGATCAGATATTGAAAAAGAAAACTAAATTAGGTTACATATACATATAATGGTGTATAATCATGTAAATAAGGTTACATATGTAGAGAATGGTATGCATTCAACTCATAGATCCATAAAAACCTTAGTCACAATCAGATTGATGGGTCACATACGGCCTATTGTATGTCACAAATCATTCATTAATAATAATAAAAAATCAATATCTATAAAACAACACTTTCAAATGGAAACCCACACCCATTTCCTTTGCCACTAAAATTGAATCGAATAAAGCTCACAAATGTTCAATACATTTGCAATACTTGTTACCCATCAATTTTGGACTACATACATGTAACTCAAATAAACAAAAAAAAAAAAAAATTGAAAAGACCTTATTTGTGGACATTTTTTTGCCTCCCAGATGATTTTTATCTTTGATGGAATTTCTTTAGGGCTTTCCCCTGGCTTTTTTTTTCCCCTTACTTCTTCTATCTCATGTCTCCTCTATCTTCTTCTTTTATTTTCACCCTTCAATTTAGCCGCTATACTTCGATTTCGAAACTCATAGCTTTCATATAGTAAGTACAATACTTTTATATAGTAAGAGGCTAATAGACAATTGAGGATGGTAATATACGGTTGAAGTCATTGGACGTTGGAGATTTAGGAACATCAAATGTAGAAGAATCGTGAAGTCGTGGAGGATATGGAGGTTATGTGTGAGAAGAATGTGGATTTCAAAAATAAAGAAGGTGAACATAATCCAAAATTTGAAATACTTAATTTACGGGATACGCGCATCAATAAATTAAAATATTTAATATTTAATTAACATATTAAATACCTGAAAAGAGAACAAATAAACTTTATCTATGATTTTTGAAGTGTAATCTTTAAACACTTTATTGGGTCATATTCCATGTGCGGAGGCAACCCGAAAATGATTTTATTTGGCCCATTTAAAATCATAAGCAATTATTTATGGGATAATTAGGCTCAATACTTCCAAAAAGGAAATAATTAGAATAATACACTTAAACATAATCATCTATTTAATCTTCGTATCAATTATGGTCAAATTCATTAAAACCAGGCATAAACTCCTCTCCAATCTCAAAGGGATAATTCTTCATTTCTGAAAATAGATTTCATAATACGTGAGGTCGGGTTCTTGGTGGAAGTAATGCGATCGGTGCCGGTTTCTATGGAGGATCCGATCAAGAATTCTTCAAAAACTAATGAGGTCTGGGTTGATTTCTGACAGAGGATTTTTTGTGGTGGCTACTGCTTTCTTGTTCTTGATTGCTTCTATTGGCTCTGCTGCTGCCTCCACCACCACCTCCGCCAAATCGTCCATCCCTGTCCAAAGGATGCTGAAAAGTATGGCAGCAACAAGAGAATTTGTAGATCCAAAATACAGATTATTTATAATTGTCACATAAAAAAGCAGATTATGGGGTAAGAAAAGAAATTTTAAGAAGAGAGAGGGAAAACAAGCTAAAAGATCGCGCGCAGTATAGGAAAAATTTAGCTAGTACAATCTTGTTGCGGTGTGATTACCACCCACGAGAGCTACACAAAAGCTTCAAATTTTAGACCAGAGAAGCACCAATTGCCTGATTCTTGCAATTTCCATGAAGATCAAATGGTGAATATTACATGANATCTATAACCCAACCACCATCAACCTGCAGAGAGATACAGAAATATGGGATTTTGATGATGGCTGAGAAAGATGAAATACAAAGAGAGTTGGAGAGAGAAGTGCAAATGCGATGGAATTCTTAAGGTTACATGTAGGGTTGCTTTAATTAAAGAGTGTACTTTGTAAAGTTGTGTCATTATTTTGGAGTTTCGATAACTTTTTATAATATTTGTCAATATTTTCTATTACTTTTTTGATTTTTTGGTCACTTTTTTTTACTAAACAAATCACTTTTTTATAAAAGTGAGATTGTGTCATTTAATTTTATGCAGTACCATATAGGGATGTCAAAGTTACTCGTCAATTTTATAAAAGTGACATTGTGTCACTTTTTTAAATTTTGTCACTTTTTTTAGTTTTTTTTGTCACCTTTTAAGTTTTTGTCACTTTTTAAGAAAATAAAAAATGAAATAATATGTTATATTTTCCTAACATAATCAGCATGTGGATTGATTTGGCCGTGTTGATTATTTTAAAAACATGATTACTAGTACTGCACAAATGGACGGTGCTATTTTGAGTTTTGTCACTTTTTGAGTTTGTGTCACTTTTTTTAAAAAAGTAAAAAAGTGACAATTTTTATAATAAAAGTAACATTGTATCACTTTTTCATTTTACACAGTATTTTTTACTTTCTAAAAACCTTTCATATGATTTTTCAAAACATCCCTAATTTTAAGGGTATTTTTGTAAATACCCCATTATTTATTGGATCATATTTATTGGGCCATTTTGGAAATGAAGTATCTGTTAATAGGCCCAATTTGATATGATAAGTAGCTGTACTTTTGGCCATTTGCAGAGTTCGATTATGTGATTGGGCACATGCATGTCTGTTGGACCAATTAATTGTTGGGCACAAGCTTTGTCTATTGGACCAATTATTTCTTGGGGTACTTATAAAAATACTCTTAAAATTAGGGATGTTTTGAAAAATCATATGAAAAGTTTTTAGAAAGTAAAAAATACTGTATATAATGAAAAAGTGACAAACTCAAAAAAGTGACAAATACCAAAATAACACCATCCATTTGTGTAGCACCAGTAATCATGTTCTTAAAATAATCACCACGTTCAGGGCAATCCACATGCT
>CAIGRT010056268.1:0-21708 GCA_903798405.1 Fraxinus platypoda | reverse complement strand
ACTCTTTGTACTTCACCTAAAACAAATATTTGGCCGATTACCAATGACAAGCTAATTAATTAAATATATTAAGGACAAGAATGTGGTGATGATGATGATGATTACATATTATGCAATGCAATTAAAATATGGTGCACTTATAAAAGATGAGGTAATTTTCAGTTCAAGAACACTAAATTAAGCACCCATCAATTTTGGCAGTTCACGAGGGGTGCAGAAATATGAGCAGAGAGACCGTGTGTCTCCGCATTGTGCGGAGACACCATGTGTGTGGTGTCTCCACATTGTGCAGAGACACTGCAATGCGGAGACACCATGTGCGCGGTGTCTCCGAATTGTGCGGAGACAAGAGGCTGTGTCTCCGCACAATTCGGAGCCTGCTCCGCACAATTCGGAGACAGGCATTGTCTCCACCATGTACATGGTGCCTCCGCACAATTCGGATACTCCGTGTGCGCGATGTCTCCGCACAATGCGGAGACTTGCTCCGTACAGTGCGGAGTTATTTTTTTTTCCTGTCGCCCAGCACAGTGTGCGGAGTTCTCCACAGTGTGTGCGGACTCTCCCTCATTTTAAACCGTTGCTTTCTCTCTCTTACAATGCGCGAGATATCTCTTTTATATGTCGCAACCCACCTCCACCAACCCCAGTAAGCGCTCATCTCCTTGCTCCTCTACCTCCACAACTGCCGTCGCCACCGGGGACGCCGCTGCTGGAAGTAGCGGAGCCACAATTTTTCCAGCAATGATGAAGGCCAAGTCGCAGTCTGTCACTTGCTCACTCGACAGCAACAAAAACGGCCAGCAAAGTATTAACCCTCACGTTCACTTTGCCAACACCCCTGCTCACTCTCCCGTGATTGAAGATGATCCTAATGACATTCTGGAAGGGTCCTTTTCGTCAGGACGTGGGGCTGCAGCTGTTGGTGGCCACGAAGGTGGTTGCTAATTTGTCGCTGAAGAAGGCNCAACAAAAACGGCCAGCAAAGTATTAACCCTCACGTTCACTTTGCCAACACCCCTGCTCACTCTCCCGTGATTGAAGATGATCCTAATGACATTCTGGAAGGGTCCTTTTCGTCAGGACGTGGGGCTGCAGCTGTTGGTGGCCACGAAGGTGGTTGCTAATTTGTCGCTGAAGAAGGCCACGCCTCCACAGCCGGCAAAAAGACTCGTCATTAAGCTCAATAAAGGTTTAATTTTCACTTCTTTCTCTTCAATTTTGTTCTGATTGTGAAATTCATTAATGGATTTAATTACTGTAAACTTCTGCTTAAAGATCGGCCATTTTTTTTGTAACTTCCAATTTCTTTCCGTGTGCTATTGAGGTAAGAGTGTCAGGGTTACAATTGTTTGATTGATCGGTTTGAGATTCAAATTTAGGCTTTAAAGCTGGCGTTGAGCAATGAATTAGGAAAATATTGATGGGCACACGAGTGATTTTAATTTTGGAATTATGTGCTTTTAGTATGTCTGCATCTGTGTGTTTAACTCTATTTCTAGGAACACAGAGTTTGCAACTTCCAATTACACTAATAATGCATAGATAAATTTCATCTTGAAGTAGGAATATTGGGAATAGTTGAATGGATTGTTTATTGATCTGTCATGTGAACTTTTCCACTGGAACAAAGAAATGGTTCAATAATTTTGGTGTTCTGTATTGTCATTTTTTTTTCTCTTTACTAAGTTTTAGTTTTCCTTAATAGTGGCGAATTCAGCTCGGGTTTACTATGACGCGAGAGTAGATGGATCTGATAAGCAATTGGAACAGATTTGGACAGTTTTTGTACATTATTTGTTTTGATGGGATTAAGAATTTGAGAACTGCTGTGACACGTTATGTGTAATCCACACAAATAGAAGACACCTAGAAGTAGTGCAATCTGCCTTTTGGTTTCTTCCCACGGTCATGTGTATCCCCAAGTTTGGGCTAACATTTGAATTTCTCTAAATTGTTAATTGAAGGCTCTGGAAATCAGTTACTGATGAATGTCAAAGAGCATATGACCGTTGTAATTAACTGAAAAGTTAAATGAATGCTTTTGATCATCTTTCAATGGTGTTTTGACCAGCATCTTACTAAAGGCCATCATCTGGCATTGCTACTTGCTATTTCTTCCAGTCAGGATATATTTTTTCAACAACTCAAGATTAAGGAGCAAAGTTCCTTAATATCACTTTCAGCTTATCAATGCCTGTGTCACGTGGTCAATTTGTTTTACTTTGATGCTTTATGAAGTTATTTGTGCAAGAATCCATTTATAAATGAAAACCTTGAAACTTTAAAGTATCAAGGAACAAGAAATATACAAGTAGAAATGGATCAAAGTACTAGCGATATATTTTCTAAAGGGGAGCCGGAGAAATTTTTCATGCAATATAATAAATATATAAGAAATTGCACGGCAAATGTGAAAAGAGAAGAAAAAATCAGAATTATCCTGGTCAATTTCCTTAAATATTTTTTTTTTGATAACCGTGGATGTCCGGGCCAGCTTACGCGCACCTCGACTAATTCCACAGGGGTCAATTTCCTTAAATATGACGACACTCTCTTGGATAAATGTCCAAGTAGTGTCCCTTAACTAAAGGCCTCTAGATTGAGAATTGTACTTCGTTAATGATTTATTTGTTAAGACATTAACAAATATTTGCAGCTTCCTCGAGTATTAATTCAATTTCTTTTGATAGGTTATACTTTTTCTTGAGGAAATTTAGTGGGCCTCTGTTATTTTTACCGAAAGTAATGGTTTTTGTCTGAACTTCTTTGTTTTGCAGGACATATCCATGTGTGTTTATTGCAAATTCCCGACTTTCTTGTTCTGGGATCTTGTAAATAGTGTAAATAGTGACATGCGTGTTTCTATTCAGTGAGATCTTGTAAATAGTGTAAAAATTGAATTTTCCCTTAAGAAAGAAAAGAAACTGAAAATTGGAGTTTTTTTCCCTAATATGGGGAATAAATTGGGGACGAAGCAAGTGGTGGACGAGAAGTACACTAAGCCTCAGGGATTGTATCAACACAAAGATGTGGACCACAAGAAGCTTAGAAAACTCATTCTTGACTCAAAGCTGGCACCTTGTTACCCTGGTGATGATGAATGTGGGTGTGATCTTGAGGAATGTCCCATTTGCTTCTTGGTCTGTTTCTCAATTTTGTTCTTCATTTCTTGTTTTTTGATTGTTTTATGCTATCATTGGATTTTCTTGATTTTTAACAGTAAATTTGGTTCAAGAGTATTTTTTTATGTGATCTTGAGGAATGACCCATTTGCTTCTTGTTATATTTCTTTCTTCATGTCTTGTTTTTAGTTGTTTATAATATCATGACATTCTTGGTTGTTTAAAAGTAAACTTGGTTCAAGAGCATTTTGCTGCGATCTTTAAGCATGTCCTGATTGCCTCTTGGTGTGTTTCTCAATATATATATTTCATATCTTGTTCTTTAATTGTTTATGCTATCACTAGACTTTCTGGGTTATTTTAATTAAATTTGGTTCATGAGTATTCTTCTAATTTACTTGTTTATGGATTCACCTTGTTCAACTTATCCTAATGGGGATTTGATATGTTGTCTGAGTAATTGAGAAATGAAAAAGGAAGTTACCCTGGCAAAAGAGTTGGATGTAGGAAATAATTGAACTGTTATTTAGAATTTAGTTTTGCTACCTTGTTCGGCAGTCTCGCACCCTATTTGTGTGACCTTGTTTTGGGTGATTTCTTCGTGGTTGTGGCGCGAGATTCTTTGGGATAGTTTGATGTTGAAGTTACCTTATGTTTTGGGTTTGATCTGAGCGTTGTACAATCCATTTTGGTGCCAATTCCATTATTGAAAGGGAAGTTGATTTCTTGTTTTGATTTAAAGCGTTCATTCTCTGATTATCAATGATATTGCTTAACTTGTGTTTTGATTACTGATTGAAGGTTAATTTATTTCCACATAGCCATCTTCCGGTTTCTTTGAAATTACAACTTTAACAATTTTGCTTTTGCTCACTCCTCCATGCTCCACAATCCGTTTGGCAAAGCGGCACGTTTCCTTGTTGATTAATTCACCAATGAGTTTATCGTAATGGTTGCATAATTTGTCTTGATTAAATGGCTTTGTGGGAATATTAAAGATGTAATAGTGGTTGTTTTTCATGTTATGACATTTGACCTTTGAAACTCGAGAAAGAACAGTTTAGTTGGAATTTGTCTGTCATGTGCAATGTCGTACTTGACCTTTTGGTTTATTTAATCTGATTGAATCTTCTTGAATGATGGGTTTAATCTATAAGCAAGTTTCATTTGGTTAGGAATTTGTTTTTGAAAATTGGTATGCAATTTTTGAAGTGAATATTGCTTTCTTTGTGAATATGATGTATATTATGTTATCAAGTCAATACAATGAGTTTAATCTTAACCACGTAACCTGACAAAATAGATTGGGAAATAAGATGTCAAATAGATTGATGGAAATGGCTCACAATCAAAATAAATGGGAGTAGTTTTCAAATTCTTTTGCATGTTGTATTCAAGATTTTTAAATCATTACGTTTTATTCTACATATTTCTGAATTGAGTGTAGGTTCTTTTAGGAGTAGATCACTATGTTTAAAGAACATCCAAGCAAACAATTGACATTTTGAACAGAATAGGTAAGGGTTTGGAGAACCAACTGGAATCTCTAAAGGCTATGATACAAGATTTAAGGGCCAAGGCTTCATTTTTTGTTGCTACAGCTTCTGAGGCAGTGGTAAGCTTGTTAAGCAGTAGTTGTTCAAATAGATTAAAATTCATAAAATTAAGTTTTAAGTGGACTTCCCATTGAGTGCAAGGTTAGCAGATTTATCATTTTCATTATTCATATAGAGTTATCAAGTTTATTAAACTTCTTATGTAGTTCTAATCGATGTTTCAAACGTGTAGTTGTCAAAGTGTTGTAGAAGGCTTAGTTAAGCCCTTGTAAATAGAAGGGTAAGCATTCACAAATGGTACTGAAGGCACACTGTTTGTGTTTAAAGCCTAATGTGAGGAAAATCTCAAGGTATAAGCCTCGGAGAGGTTTTTACAACAATGATTCTAATCTCAATTTTTTGAAAGGGTATGGAATTTTCTTTAGGTTTTATTTAGGCAAAATAATGTTCCCTGCTATGCATTTCATTTTCATTTGTAAACATTCATCTTCATTTGTTGCTTCAACGTACAATCAATCTTTTCGAGTGGCAGTGGAGGGCTGGGTTCGGTAGGAACGTAGCTTGGAGTTTAAGAAGAGATTTTCTCCGGCTTGCAATGCAGGTCATCCATTCCGATTCTCGATCTTTTGGGCCTGGATGAACGTGCCAAGTCTGCTATTTTTGGAAATCCAAACTTGATTACTCCAATATTTTTGCTGGAGAGAGAAGAAGAAAAACCTCTTACCAAGTTCATTTTTTTTATTGCACCTTTTTTTACTGAATTGGGATTGTATTTTTCTTGATTATTTATGTAGTCATTGAAAATGTGATTTTTTCATTACTGTTGCTGTTGTTAATTATACATATATTTTGTAATATTTCTCTGGGTTATGGTGATGACTTTCTGGGGTTTTGCATTGTCTGATTTATCAAGAATTGTATAGTCAGACATGAAAAAAGTAAAATCCATGGTCAATGGCAGAATTCCCAAGAATTGAGATGAAAAATCAAAGAAGTCATCGTATAGATACCATTTCGACTTTTCTAAAATCAGAAGAGGAATTCTGTATTTCTTGTTGATTTACAATTTTACAATCCTATATTTATATTACAACCAATATGATGGAAAAGGAAAATAATCTCTCAATTAGAAGAGAAATAAATTACCCCAATTATGGTGATCATATATCAAGGGTTGATGAATCATACATGGTGGATAATGTGTTGAATTACCATCCTCATAAAGTTGCAAAGATGGAAGCTGGATTAAAGCATATCATGGTATGCTAATTTGTTTTGCATGAATCGGTTAAATGTCTGTTGTCTTATATATATATTTTTGGAATGTTTCATGTATAATTTGTCATGTCTTTTTTCTTGAGTCAATATGAGCTTTCAACGTTAAGATATTTTTGATATCAGAACAAACTTGTGCTCACAAAGTCTTTCAAAGGAAAAAAATTGATCTCGAATCTATTTTGATATGTCCTATGATTTTATGCACACGCTAACTTGTTTACAGTTGCAAACATGTGCATTTGTGGTTTGTATTGTTTTAAGTTCTGTGTAAATTTTTTTACCAAATTATGTCGCTCTTCTTTATTATAGACAAAATAAAGACATATTGTTGCATATATTTAACATGCTTGAGATTGAAATGGTTTCTTTATGTGTGATGTACCCTTCTTTCCCTTGTTGTTTTTCTAATTATTTTTATCTGCTTGTTTTAAGCTAATTTTAGGACTTGATTTAACAGGTTAGTAGGCACCACGATTTTCAGGATAGTAGGTGCTTCTATGCAGTTTCTGTTGATGGTGCCAAGCAAGATTTTTCCTACCATAAATGTGTGGAGAACTTCCTCAAGGAAAAGTATCCCGACAAGGCCGAAGCTTTTATTCCCAAGTATTATAGAAGGCAGCAAGCTCGTACCAGCTGGAATAATGATCGTGGTTCTGCCTCAGGTGAAGATAGAATTCTTGGCTGGAAACGGGAACGTACACCTGCTCCAGATGAAGCTGGAACTACATGCTGGGGCCCGGATCGTACTCCGGCTCCAGAAGAAGCTGGAACTTCGACTGCGGACGAATCGGAACTCAACGCTGGAAAACAGGCCATCGAGATGAAGCTGGAACTCCAGACTGGAACACAAAACGTACTCCAGCTGCAGACGAATCTAAAACTCAAGGCTAGAACACTGAAAGTGGAGCTTCAGGTTGGAACTCTTGTTGATATACATGTACCATTGGAATTTGTATTACTTTTCTTCTTTGTGTTGTTCAATTATCTGAAAGGTAAAAGAAGAAATATAAATCAAACAAATCACTGTCTACTAATGCCACATTTTACTTGGAAAAAACTTTGCTTAACATCACATCTCTGTATTATCCTCAATTCCAAGTTCAAAATCAGAATACATTTTTTTGTTACGGTGACGAAGAGCAAACACGTCGTTGAACAAATCATACCGAACTCTTCATGTTCTTTATAACTGATATTGTAAACATATTTGCCAATGCAACCGAATTTTTCATGGCAGTTTCCATTTCATCTCATATTAGAAATTTTTTCTCCAAAGTTCATTCATTCTCTTCTTTTATACAAATGTGTGTGAAAATTTTGTAATACAATCTCTCATCTAATTTTAGTATTCATAGCATTCAAGACGCTAATATTACTTTAAAAAGAATGCACGGGCCGAAAACTAGTATATAAAAGAGGAAACTTACTTGCACTGTTCCTAAGCCATTTGGCCACCCCAGCCGAGCCGTTTTGGAGTAGAGCCATGTAAGCCGAGCCCAGCCAATTTCTTTTCCTGCCATTTCTTTCTCGGTACGCTTCTCTCTTCTTTCTTTTGGCTTCTATCAGCTTTCTCTCTCCATTCTTACACGCAAACTCCCATACTCATCCATTCTTCACCCACCTCATTTCTCTCTCTCTCTCTCATTCGGTTTCTTCTTTCCCCTCCTCTCTCTCGCGATTTTGTGTCCTGAATCCCACAAATTTCCTCCATTTTTATCTCTGACGATGCTGTAAAATCAACAAAATATCGCAGACTTCCGCTCGGTTCTTCTTCTCTACGGTTTATTTGCTGAATTTCATCGTGTATTCTTTTTGCCCTTTCAGATCCCTTTTCGAATTCGCTCGGCATCGCATCGCTGTACTTCTTTGGTATGATATGTTGGTTTTCGTTAGGTTTTGCTATTGATTTTATCTGTTCTGAATTTTCGTTTACGAGTGAAGATTTTGTTTCCTCATTTGATTAATTCAGTTCCTAGGTAGATGACTTGAGGGTTAATGTTTAGG
Organism: Fraxinus platypoda; assembly: GCA_903798405.1. NCBI lineage: Eukaryota > Viridiplantae > Streptophyta > Magnoliopsida > Lamiales > Oleaceae > Fraxinus > Fraxinus platypoda. Next base: position 13,745 of record CAIGRT010056268.1, on the reverse strand, counting down.
TTAGTGTAATTTTCCTGTCATTATTCCTAGCTTAATGGTCTCTTCAGTTTCGCTGTTTGTGATAAAAAAAGATTGTTCTAGGTGATAAATAATTTACAAGATTTTTAGCTTATTTTTGTTCTCAACTCTGTCCAATACTCTATCTAATCATCTTGAAAGGCTTAGTCGAGATGTTTGGGACTCTTTGAGTGTTTGCAATTTTCTTTTACTTGAACCAAGTAAAAAATAATAAAGCAGCTACTAGATTTAATTAAAGCAATTCACAAAGGTACCATTTAGAAATGATTTAATTACATAAACTTGGCCGGTAGTCCAATCTGCTCCTCAAATACTTGTGATTGGAAAAGTGAGACTCTAAATCCCCAGTAACCTTTCGTATTAGTCTATGCATCTGTCTCTGATAACTGCTGCTATTTATAGAAGAAAGATTGCGATATAATTAAGAGGTTGATTCAGAAATGCGATTACTTCATTCACTAACGGGAATAAATGTCTACTTTAGTTATTTCATAATCAGAGATCTATTCTTGAACTGTCAGGTGGTAAGGTGCATAACAGAAGCTTGAATTTTATTAGTCCTCTGTGAATAAAGTATTCCTTGCGGCACATCTTCTGTAAACACAATGAGTGCCATGTTTGTGGTGATTCTTGTTCAGAAATTAAGTCATCTGTCACATTTGTATTTCTTTAAATTTCAAAAACAATTTTTTAAAGTGCAGTCTCATTCACATTTATGTGGCTAACTTTTTGCATGAACTTGTACACATCTGTCCATTGTGGAGACATTATTTGCTAAATACTCAGGGACTAATCTTTGCGGTTGATAGCAGTGACCGAGATCGTGTTGTTGAAGCAAGCAATGAGCTGCACAAGATGTTAAATGAGGTACTGCATATGTGATTTTTTCCCTGACACATTATTTAAAGTACATTTTTTACAGGAGCTTAGCATGTTATTTTTATAGAATAGTTGTAGTGCATCTATGGAAGGAAAAAATCAATCACATAAATGTGGCCAATTTGTTCGATCATCAAGGCGAAGTCAATCATTTTTATGGAATAGGGAAATTCCCTCTATTCCAACCGTTCCTTCTGGTTGGTATCTATATCTATATTTTATTGATTCTCTTGATTCATTTATAGTTTTGTTCACAAGAAAATTTGGAAGCTGTGGCGAAGAAGGCTGACTGAATTATTTATATATTGTTTCTTTTTTCTTATTCCCCAATCTTACTTTAAAATATTGCATTAATGTTCTGTTAACTTATTTTGTTTATTTGTATTTTTTTTGGAATGTTTGCGAGGAGCCTGTCATACTTACCTTGCCAGCAAGACCATATGTTCTGATGATCTGGTCGTGGTCTCCCCTGCTCGCTGCCTTCCTTGCACAATTCGTTCGCTGCAGTTTCTTTGTGATTCTTGGATGTTTCTTTCATGGTTTTGAAGTGGGATTCTTGGTCCAATTTGTGTGGAGTTGCTTCATGATTTCAGGGGTTTTTTGATCTGAGCCCTAATACATCTACTATTGGTGCCAATCATTTTAAATCGAGAGGGAAGTATTGATTTACATTTACAGTACTTTGAATTCAAGTTATTCAATTGTTTATACCTAATTTATTGTGGTGTAATTTACTTGAAGGTGCTGATTTTATGTATAGGTTCCTCCCAGGCATTAAAGCATTGAATTTTGCAGAAATTTCGTAAGTTAAAGAGTGTTTGTGATGAGTTTGTGCTTTACTTTGTTAGCTCCCATTTTCATCTCTTAATTTGTTTTTATTTATTTATTTATACATTTATTATTTTTTAGAGTTGAAGTTGATTCTAGAAAGTTTTTAGTTTTTTGCATTTTGTGAAATGTATAGTTTTTTTCATATTCTATGTTAATGAATTCTTTTTATCTTTTTAAAAAAATATCTGCAATACAAAATGTACAAATATTTCATTTCTGTGAATGTATTTTTAATCTGCGAGATATTGCTTTTTCGCCCATTTTTAATTTGTGTCAAAAAGTTTGATCTTGGTTTTGCGATTTTATTAGTTAACTTTTTTCTTAATTTTTGCATGCTTTGAAATCTTCGGCAAATGTTTCTTCAAAAAATATATTATTTGTCGAATATTTTTGGGTATATTTTCAATTTTTAATTTTCTTATTTAAAGGGTGTCTAAGTTGTTTATTTATTCGATTCCTTTTTAGTTTTGTTAGGAGGATTTTTTTTCTACATTTGGCACTTCTGTTTATCTTATTTTTTTATTTTTCAGTTAGAACGTGTTGAAAATATATATATATTTTTTTGAGCTTTCATGAAATGTTGTATTTGTTGATTTATAAGTTTTGATATGAACGAGAAACAACACAAGCAACGTCGAGAATTTTACGGTGAAAGGAAAAAATCAAGGTGTGATGGAAGGAGGAGCAGACGGTTTGAAGGCGTAGAGGGTAAGTATGTATAATTATGTTCCTAATTTTTTAAGTATTTGGTAAAATTATTTATTATTAGATTTTTTTTCTTCTTATATTTCTTTGTAGTGATTCGTGTGCATTAAATGTATATTTTTATTTTTTTTGCATGGTTTTATAGCTGTCTAAGAATCTGAAATTTCAGAAATGGGTATAGCTGATTTGAATGATTTAGAATGTGAGTATTTAGGGGTATAAAACATAATATTTATGGTGAATAGTTATTTTGTGAGTTTATTTAGTTTAGTGTATTAGTTTAGTGTATATTTTGTGGTTGTGAACATTACATGAGAGAGGAGAATGAATTACAAAGAGATTGCGTTTGAGACAATATTAGAACAACCTGAAGCATGGAGAATGTATTTGAAGGAAGGTGTTGCTAATTGTTCATAGCTTTTATTCCTTTCTTTTTTTCTTTCTTTTTCTTTTTTTTTTAAGTTTTCTGTTTTTCATTCCATTTGGCTGCAAGAAGCATTGTTGATTTGACCATTAAAATGGGAAAGCTCTTCATTCAACATTTGTATAGTTTTCTGTATGTAATAAGGTTATTCCATGAAAAATAAAAAGGTTATAGAAGATCTGTAGATTGGTAGGTAATGTAAGGATCCAAACCAATTGGTAGGTTGTGCAGGTTAGTTAATTACATAAGTTGTAGAACTTTGATTCGCTGCAGAAATCAGGTTACTCTAAGCATAAGCAATTTTTTTCTTCACGTCTGTAATCTTGATTTTACAAGATTTTACTGCATCTCATCTTGGTATTCCACGGCATGTATATTTTTCTTTCCATTCAACTCTTTTCTGAATAGAATCTGTCGATTTTATAGCTTTTAGTCATGTGGGTTTGGTTATAATTTCATTGAGATTGATTGGTTTGCTTTATATATTGTATAATTTTGAATCTTTAACTGTGGATCTAAGAAATGTGTACTAAAGATTTGAACTTTAGGCAAATGTCTGCGTCCGCCACTGGTTGTAACTTTGATTCAAGGAATTTTTTTATAGGAACAATTAATAGTTGTTTCGGTTTTCATCTGTTGAGTTTCAAGTTTCATTCCTTTGTTGGAATAATTAGTGATACCTGTGGCCACCAATGATTTTTCTTTCTCCATTCATGCTGTTTTCTTTTTTTTTCCAGCATTTATCATATACGTGCAACAAGGAGACAATCTTTTTTTTTTCCAGCATTTATCATATACAACGTTGAGCCATCAAATAATTGTACAGCAACCTCTATATTTTACGACTTCGCTAAAATCTCATAACTTTATCAAATATCGTATATAAACACATGCTCTACAAAATATTGATAAGTTAAAACTGTTGTAGCTAATACATAACAACAGAGTATGTTAGTAAGCTCTAATGCATATAATTTTCATTTTCTTCCTTTTTTAGTTATTGACATTTCAATTGGTGTAATTTAAAGGTGTCTGAGTATTCATTACTTGAAATAATTTAATGTTATTTTTACCATTGTTCAATTTTGGAATTACAAAAATTATAACGGTTTGTAATTTAAAGGTGTCTGAGTATTCATTACTTGAAATAATTTAATGTTATTTTTACCATTGTTCAATTTTGGAATTACAAAAATTATAAAGGTTATCGTGCAACGCGCGATCCACACTAGTATATATATAAATGAATAATAGTTTTTATGAAATTATGTATATAATGTGAAAACGATGAATAAACTTAAATGTAATGCTATAATTACAATAACACTTTTTTTGTATACAATATTTTTTTTGTCAACGTCCGACATCTTTTATCCTTTTTATTTTCTGCTTTTACCAAGATTTTTGTTCTTTGAATTGAAACTCCGCGAGAAAGTACAATATATATAGTTGCCCATGAGAAAATATATGTTCATGAAGATATATTCCAATAGTGGGCACCGTTTGCCCTTAAATCTTGTTAATGGTCATTACAAGCGTAGATATATTGAAAATTATTTCCTCTTGAATTTGAATTGATATCATTCATCATTTGTTGGAGTTAACGGGTTGCGTGGAAAGAAAACTTATTTTCCAGGATGTTGTCCAACAATTATTTTTGCATGAATAATATATTTCTTGAAATCACGACAAATCATCCTTATTCCATTGCAAAAACCGTTGAATAGGTCCAGATTCCTCAAAGCATACTTTTACATTAAATCCTTATTTGGCTAATTTTTTAAAAATATTTAATTAAAATATAATTATGTTATCTAATCGCGGAAGTTAATAAATATTACACAAATTATTGCTTTGTTAATCAAAATAACGTCTAACCTATGTTGTGCAATTAATGTCACGTTGGACCGACACATTTAAATTATTTTTGACACACGAGACTTCCCATAAATATTTTAATAACAAAATAGTCAATTGAATGTTAAGTCGCTGAATTTGGTTTAATTTTTTTTATTTTTAGTAATTGAATGTCAATTTCACTCCTTATATTAATTCCAAACCAAATGATAAATGCCGACTAAATAATTTGATGATGCATGAATTATAATGTAAATTATGAAGATTAATAAGGACTTTGTTGATTAAAAATAAAAATTTAACAAAATAGTCAACTGAATGTTAGTCACTGAATTTCCATTTTTAAAATTTTTTTTTTAGTAATTGAATATTAGTTTCACTCATTATATTAAGGGATAATTGTAGCAAAAGCCCAAAATCTTTGAAACATTAGCAGACTTTTCTCAAACTTTTGATTTGTTGCAGCCGTCATCCCTAACCTTTTCAACCGCTGCATGTGAGGCCCTTTTGGATGATTTTCATCCATTTTTTCGTCAGTTGACCCAAAAAATTAATTTTTCGTCACGTTACAGTAGATAACAGGAGGAGTTGGGATAGAGGTAATGCACACATCGTGTAGGTGACTAGCTTATGAAGATGCATGTGTTGGAAGCGGCACTATTACCACCGCTACTTGAGCCACTTCCATACCATTTTTGACACCTTTTTTGGCTGTTGTTTACTGAAGCCATTTTATTGGTTTTCATCTGGTTTCATATAATAAGTGCATATCATTATTGTTTGAAGATTGCATTGACAAATCCATTTAGAATATGTCAGAAATGTAATTTATTTTTTATTTTGAGATCTGTTTCTTGATTATTTCATTATACCAGTTCTACAGATAAACATATAAAATCTCATGATTAAAAGAATGTGCTATAATTTTAGGATTTTGCTATTTGTATACCGGAGTTGACAGTCCCCTCATAATATGGGGTCGCGTCCAATAAAAAAAATTGCGGACCCCCTATTGTGAGGGGGCCTGACGTAGTAAACCCATAATTTTACTTGTTCAAATCATTATATTACAAAATTGTCACTGTTATTCCTCCATCACTTGTTATGATGGTAACCCTTTCGATTAATTTATGCGCCTACTATTGACTGCTTCTAATTCAAATAGCATTTGAATTTCACTTTCTACCTTATCTAAAATGTAGAGTGACCTTGTAGAACCATTTCCAATACATAGACATCCCAACTGAGTTCAGTTGGATGTGTTGATGTTTGCGTGCTTCACACGCTTCGCTGGAATGTCTTACGACCCAACGTGAGATAAAGGATAGCATAGATGTTAAGACGACCCGAAGGTAGGTAGACGCAAGTGAGTAAATTAGTTGGGTATTTGGGCGATTCTTTAAGGACGTTCAACTTTATACGTAATTTTTTAATGCAAGTAAAAATTAGGATAGAATTACATTTTTATGTCTTTTGATTTGGGAAGTTTCTATTGATTTATGCTTGAAACTAGGAAAAAGTGAAGGTGAAATTAGGATTCCAGCGCTTGATCCTGAGTAGTGAAAAAGGAAAAGGAAAAGGATATTAAGATTACATAATCTTGTGCATAACTACTTAAAATGAAAAGGAGAATTCTCAAAACAACTTGGAATTCTTCAAAGCAGATAAAGGAAAATTCTATTGTGGTGTAATGATGATATCAAATTATATCTTTCCACAATGATGACCAAAGAACTAGATTTGAGATGAAATATTTTGTCTACTAATATGAGCAATAAAGGAATCCATTTCCTTGTGAGTAGCACCACCTTCCATTACTGATTGCTTTACTGCATCTCCTAATTCTGCTGCCCTCTTTCGCATCTCTTCTCCTTCTGCTGAATCCATCAATCTTCTTGCAGCCTTTTCTACCGTTTCTGGTGACACCAATTCATCTCGACTTGCCCAATTCCGGACTTCCAGACCGATTTTAAGTACTTTTGTTACTAGCACGGCATTTCTAGGCTGGTCAGAATGCATCGGCCAAGCTGCTATTGGAACTCCCATGCTTATGCTCTCTGTACATGAATTCCATCCGCAATGACTCATGAAACCACCGGTTGAAGGGTGCCCCAGAATTTCTAACTGGGGTGCCCAGTCTCTCACAATAAGTCCTCTTCCTTCCACTCCCTTTTCGAACCCTTTTGGCAATGGAGCTCTCCTAGCCTCACCTTCAAAGACATCCCCTTTATCCGCATCTCTCAATACCCATATGAATTTTTGTTCACTCTGTTCCAACCCGAGGGCGAGCTCTTTGATTTGTTCATTGGAAAATGAAGATGTTGAGCCGAATGAAACAAATATCACTGAATTTAGAGGTTGTTTGTCAAGCCACTCTAAACATTTGTGATGACTGTTTAAGTCCTTTTTTTCAGGTATCGCCACTGGATTAAATGGTCCAATAGCCCAGAGTTTGTCTGTTCCTGTAGTCTTTTCTTTTGCAAGCAAATCAAGATACAACCCCTCTATAAATCTGTTCGCGTTATAAACATCTCCAGAATTAAATTTCTTCGCCCCTTCTTGCAATTCTGAAAATTTTTCAAACTCAGGTGAAAAGCAACCTTCCAAGGATGGAACTTCTTTTAATATCTCTGCTTCAGTACTTACAGCTGGTTTTCCATTAACTTCCCAGTAAAACGAGTATAAAAAGAAAGCCGAAATACTATTAAAACAATAGGATTCAGCATTTGGTATAGAATATATGTCCTGAACAACATAAGCCATTAAAGAGTCATAAATCACAGCTATTCTTCTGGCTGTCCTCGAAAGTTTGTGTACGAATGAGTAAACAGGCTCACGCAGATGTATTGATGCATGAAAGGCTGGAAGGATTTGCGAGGGAAATTTAGTGGTGGCATTGGGGTCAGGGGGAGGGCTGTCGAATGGAGGTGTTGGAAAATCAAGGAAATGAATATTGGTGGTAGCTGAAGGGTCCCAACCATGGACTCGAACCTTCGCCTGGCGGTTGTGTGTGGCTGTGCCGACGAAGTGGACAGGTATGTCATAGGCAGAGACGAGGCGGGAGAGGTGAAGAAGCTGGTTGAGATGGCCTTGTGCCGGAAGAGGCACCATCACCACTGCGACTTGAGCCACTTCCATAACATTTCGGACACCATTTTCTTGGCTATGGTTTTCTGAAGCCATTGTAATTGGTTTCATATGCTCAAACAATGTTTTCTGATTTCAGATAAGAGGTGCAGATTAGTATAAATTATATAGAAAAATCCATCAAGAATATGCCATTGATTTTATTTTTAATTGTTCCTGGATTATTTTAAATTTCCTACGCATGATTACAACAATGTGCAATACTTTACATATTCAAATCATTATGTCGTCACTGTTTATCTATTGCTTGTGATGACAACAACCCGTTTTTATTAGAATAATACTATCTAACACCAGTGTTAATGTCTACGTGCTTCACACACTTCACTCATAGGTCTCACAACCCAACATATGATAAAGAGTAATGCTATTCATCCCCACTGGGATTACAAACACAGTCTAGGTGGCATTAATGTGACATTAAATGATAGGTGAAATTAAATGTTTCATTTAACCAATCATTTAGAGCCACCTATTCTGTGTTTGCAATCTCACTGGGGATGGATAACATTACTTTATGATAAAAGATAGCAGATATGCAACGACCCGAAGGTAAATGTGAGTAAAATAAGCAACTTTTTAATGAATTTGCAGTGTTACACTTTCAGACAGAAGAAGGAAATATTGTTCTTGGAACATAACTTTGAAATCTCAAAACGAAAATTGATGTTATTCTATTGTCTCTTTGTAAAGTGACTTCATAATCAGCCATGGACAGCTCATTGTGCAACTTCGTAGCTGGCTAAAGCATGACCGGTTAGAGCATTTTTTATGCGCTAGAATTGATAAAATCGCAACTGTGTAGTTCTTTGTTCCTATCGGCCATTCCAATAACATATCAATGTGGTTTGTCGAACATGTCAGAATCTACTTTTGAAACAGGCAGCAGTCACATAGCTGCCTACGCCTGTGTGCCTCGGGCTCGAGCCGTAGCCCCAAAATAGGGCTCGGACCCGAGCCTAGGCTCTGTTCCACCGAGTTTTTCCCGGGCCGAGCCACTGACATCCCTAGGTATAAATAACAAATTATAACCAAATTATAATGAGAAAGATCAAATTAACACCCTACTTTGATTTTGGAGTAATGATCTCAAGTCCACCCATGAAACGCCTTAATGGCTCAGGTATAACAACAGAACCATCTTCTTGCTGGTAATTCTCAAGCAAGCATATAATCATTCTTGGGACTGCACATGCCATTGCATTTAGTGTGTGAACAAACCGTGTTGGCTTAGAACTGCCTTTACCCTTTTTGGGAGGAATGGATGATTCTGGACGATATCGAATGCCTAACCGCCGGCTTTCGTAGTCTGTACAATTAGAGGCACTTGATATCTATTGAAGAAGATCAGCAAAGATGATTAGAGATTAGTTCATTATGAAACAAAAACAATTGGTAGGTAAGCAGCAAAATTATTATCATACCTCACCATAACGTCCCAATCCAGGCATCCAGATCAAATTTACGATATGCTGGTGCACCCAAATCCTGTGTTGCCATGTCTATAGTTCTGTGAAAATTAGCATCGTGATTAAGTCATCAACCCAGCAAGCGGGAAATGAATAGGAAAGACTCTATGGTTAACACATCAATAGAGATTTTAAATCCAGATGAAATGAAGTCAGATGCACACTTGAATTGAAGTCTAAGCGAGGAGAAGAGGTCTTCTTCGATTTCAATAAGTTCCTCATGGGAGGAATTACTTTCCTCTGGTCGGCATAATATGAACATCTCTACCTTGCTAAATTGGTGTACTCGATAAAGGCCCCTGTCCCAAATTGTCAACAATCAAATTCGTTGAAAAAAAGGTCAGCAGATTACATTTTCAGAACAAACGTTAGCACTTCAACCTAAGTCAAAAGCATGGATAATGATGGCTCCCCAAATACCAGAGAGACATTATTGCACAACTTAAGCATTCACAGAAGCATGTTTTCATGTTGGTACAGAATATTTTGCCACAGCATCATATGCATACATCGATTTGTTGGTGATCAAGAAACAACTAGAAACAAATTAAGAACCTTCAACAACACCATTTAACACTTAAATTTGAAATGATTAAGCACACATTTGATTATATGTATTTGATAACATTTACTAACGATCTCTTAAAAGCACATGACTGCCTTAAAATTCAAGCAAAAATGTTTTGAATGTGTCCATGTTTCCGTAGACACACATAGGTACAATATACAAGCTACATAATACATAATGATATACACGTAAAAGAAATACCCCTTCTATAATTGATGATAATTATTCTATAAAAGTTAATAATATTTGTTCAATTCAAGGACAAGGCCAAACAGTTTCTCATGTTAAAAATTTGGCATATACTGAGATCAGTACTCAATAATTCAGTGTTTAGTATGTTCGGTCACCAGATCCCAATTTTATCAAATCACGCATCAGCAATAGAAAGAGAGAATTCAAAAAGGGAAAGAACCAAAGGTAACTAAGATTTAGGGATGGAAGCTGTGAACAGATATAATTTTTGTTTTACAAATGCACTGATGAACTTAAATGAAGTCAAGAGCATGGAGATTTTGCAAAACCTCACTAAGTTTTACCTTGTTGCAGCCCCTGCAGCACCGGCTTCTGTACGAAAGCAATAGGAGAAAGCCACGTACTTTAAAGGTAATGAGGACTCAGGAATAATGGAATCCATATGGATTCCCCCCACTGGAATCTCGGCAGTGCCTATGAGACATTGATCACTACCCTCAATGGAGTAAACCTGTCACACAGAGCATAAAGGAGAACGGTAGAATACTCCGATGACAGAAGAGGTAATATTTGGACATTTTCAAAATTGAGAATCGGAAAAATGTGCATCCTGGTACCTGGAGCAGTACGCCGATTCATATTCGATCAGAAGAAAGACTGGAGCAGGATCTGCTTGATAAATAGTGATAATTGGATATTGTTAAGGTTCCAAACTAGCTTTCGTAATGCGTTGCAATTATGAGTAACAGACAGAATGGCCAGACTTCAAAGGAAGCAAAAATTACCCAATTAAGAAGACACAACTTTTATAGAAACAATTGCAGAGCTAACATTAATATGCTCAAAGAAAAGGCTCGCATATTATTGTTAGAATAATAACCCGAGTCGCTCCACGGGGTTGGAAACCACATTTCTCCACCACAGAAGAACGGACGATTTCTGGAGTTATAAGAGGGGCAAAGCCTCTTTTCATAACTTCTGACACAGCCCAGTTTATGAGGCCCGTCTCTAACATAACAGCTTCATTCTTCAGGTAATAGAATTTTGACCCACTCACCTGTAAAGAAGACCAAATAGATTAGAAAATGAATATTAATTTTATACAGCCCAATTGCCTTTACCCTTCTGCATCAAAATTTATGGACCAAAAATATCTCACACATTATAGCATACGATGCAATTGAAAGTGAGACGTGAAGGAATTGTACATTCTGTATTATCAGTAAAATTTTAATTGATGGAGTTGACTGCACGAGAGCATTGCTAAAGATTATGGGAAAATTGATGTATATCTCATTCACACTCAGCAGTCTAGCATCATCTAAATAGTCACGTACTTTTTTTCCCCCCGGGTAAATCCATTCCAGTCACGTATTTGAGGTTAAATATAAAAATTATGTAAGTGACATAAAAAAAGAAATTTTTCGCTGATACTGTCCTCGCTATCACAATCACCAACGAGACAATAAGCATTACAACCTGGCGTTACAAATATCAAGAACAATCTTATAAATTGTACACTGATTCCTTTCTTTTTTTTCTTATTTGAGTGAAACAATGACATAATTTCACATTTTTGCACCATATTACAAACATTTTGGAAATAAATCCACACGACAGCTGAGCAAATAATTAGGACCAAAGAAGTTGAAAAGAATGGAATCAGCAAGTTAAGTAAAATTTTTTGGTTTTATTATGGAAGGAGATTGTGATTTTAAGAGTCGAAAAGGCTATCTCTTTTCCTTGTTAAAATGAATGAGGAGTTACTCAATTTCTAGGATTTTTAAGTGTCGTTTTCAATAAAAGATTATCATTTTAAGTAACTGGAAGGAAGGCATGGATTAAAATCCTCTCGTTTAGGTAATGGATGACTAAATACTTTATGTTTATTACCTCAGCAGCAGCATCAAAATCAAATATGTTTAAATCTTTTCCGAGCTGGACGTGATCCTTCACAGAGAAGGTAAATTCACGAGCTTTTCCAACCTACACATGGTGAAGTGAAAGGTCACATAGAAGGGATGTAGGAGGAATGGGAAGGGGTTAATGTCTTGGAAGATATTGAAGCAATAAAAAGTATATACCATTTTTCTAATAGTAGACAATCTTCTCCTCCTACTGGAACATCTGGATGTGTCATATTTGGCACACATTGTGCTTCCTGCTGGAGCTCATTTGTAAGACGAATGGAAGCATTCAAGTAAACTATAGAAATATAATAGAAACCTTCTTCTACTAGTTTTTGACACTCAAGAGGGTTCCAGTTTTCCCTTCATCCTGTTTGCAACTACATTTCTCTCCGCTCGAAGCCGTTCAACTTCCTGCTATCTGTGAGTAACAATTAGCTAAAGAAGCTAGCTTGTGCCAATTTAATTCCAAATATAGAATATTTTGATTCTAATTGTAGCATTGGCATGGGAAAAATACAGATTAATGTTACAAAATGCAGATAAAAGTAATAAAACTACTGATAGGAGACTGAGGAAAAACCTATTGACAGTAGAATTATAACACAACTCGCAGGTTCAAATTTATTCGTCATGAAGACAAACTACTTATTAAATAAATTGAAATAGAATTAGCATAACCGGTTCTTCTTCTGCATAAAACTATTGATAAGCATTTCTATATTACAAGGTAACTACAACCACGAGGACGCTGAAGCATTCTTCATGATTTCTAAGTATCCACAGCAAAGCAAATCAAACTTTCAAAGAACGTGCCCTCAAACTTAATCCCAAAACTATCATTCTATGGAGCAAAGAACATACAAGTGAATAGGATTAGCTCTTTTATTTGCACAAATAACCATGGGAATGCCACAAGCAATATTGATGCAATTCAATGTATATACACAAAAAATATAAAGAAACTGAAATAGTAAACAGCATTACGAGTGTAATAGTGGAAAATGACCTTTTGAACATTCATTAATTTATCGTAAAGCTGAACAACAAGGTCAACGATAGCATTGGAGTTACGGTTCTTGACATTGGCGGCAACGGCCTCCTTGTTCTCCCTTATCCACTTAAAATCTATTGCTGCTTTCCATTGAGGCGCCTTCGCAACTATAAATGGTCAAACCCCAACAACATTTACATATCTATTATAAGAACCAAAACTATATTAAAACAATACATGTTCTTACAAATGAATAGAAACCTCTGTCATCATCTGGGGTGGTGGGGGGAGCAATCGTGGTGGTTCCGGCGGCTGCGGCGGCGCAAAGGGCTCTGACGAGAAGGAGCGGACGCCGGAGTGGGATTTTGGTGGATTGAGAAATGGGTCTGAGAATGGAAATTGAGGAGATTTTAAGGGTACTGCTCAAACACAATTTCAGTCCCATGCTGACCGATTATGCCTTCAATTCGACTCCCTACTTAGATGATGATGAATTGGCAACTTAGAGGCAGAATGGGCCCTAGATGATTGGGCCACGGAAAGATCCAACTGTACTATTTTTTCGTTGAGGGAATTACAGAATTCCAGGGTTTTAAAGAGTACAATTCAAAATTCAGGGATGAAGTTTCATTTGTTCAAAAAGCAGGTATCAAGTCATACCTCACCCACCTATCTATCAAACCCTAATTCATTTTCCATAAATCTCTCTCTTCTCCCACCATTTCTCTCCCCGTGAGATCACACCACCGCACAC
>CAIGRT010056261.1:0-16719 GCA_903798405.1 Fraxinus platypoda | reverse complement strand
TCTAATCTCTCTCTGGAGGGCGTTTTTGCGGTGCATGGTGGCTGTTCCTGAGCCTACATTTCAGCCGAAATAGGAGGTGGAAACTGAGCATCCATGGCGTTCTCCGGCCGGTAGAAAGGGGAGTATCTTTCTGCCCTTTATTCTGTCCATTTAATGTTCTGTCTTGTTCGAGTTTAAGTTATGATTTCAGTTTAATAGTTTGATAGTATTCTGCCGTTTTCTTAATCTGTAAATGCCATTGGTATGTTTTGATTGCATAGTGTATACTGAGGTTATAACATTGATATATATTGTTAATTCTGATTGGAAGGAGAGTATGTTGAACTCTGTCTTTGAGGTTTATGATTCTGGGATTAATATTGAACTTATTCATAGGTTAATGAGCTGCTAGAAATTGTTTATGCTATGTGTTGGAGCATGTGGTGAACTCTGTTAATGATTCTGGAGCTTGTTTATTGTTTATTAACGTTTGCATTAGTGAGTTAATTCCCAACATAACTCAAACCCAGAATTAATAAATCTAGACTGTATCTTATGGTAAGAAGAATTGTGGTGAAAGAAGAACAGGAGGCCTCGGTGAGTCCAAATAAAGGACAAGGCTGTGGTTGTCTCAACAACAACTCATAGACAGGCAAGACATTTTTCAAGGCTATAGACTACTCTACCCTCCACGTGGCATATCATCACAATTATGTATCTATCTCTCTCTCTTTTTCTGTCCTTGCGCGTTCACTTTCTATCTCATCACGAGCTGTAAAACAAAAGAACACAGACAGACGAGCACTGACTTACAATTTCATACTTTTCTTCTTTCACTAAAAAATCCAATCATCAAAGGTAGAGTGTATATATATACGCGAAGAGATCTAATCTCAATCTTTTGAAAGATGAAAAATTGAAAAATAGCAGTCTTTTCTTTTAAATTTGGAGTTAAAATATTCCCTATATTAAACAATACTCTAGCTCTAGCAACAAGAACAGCCTATTCAATTAGTTTGTATGACCCTTTCAATGAGAGCTACGCCCTTTTTTTTTTTTAAGTTGACGGCCTATTTAAAAATTATGTGGTCAACCAGCGAAGATTTTGATTGTTTCTCCTAAGGAAGCTAGCCACCCATGTATATATACTATACAGAAAAAGTTGGTATATGCATTTCTGTACTGTCTGTCTTATCATTTTGTTCAAGAAACACTATTTTTATTATGTTTAGAAAATTTGTTAAGCACACGAAGACTTGGTATATATAAAAATGTGCTAACCTCAATGTAAAGTTTGGTTCAACAAGAGAGAATTTTCTTTCCTTCTACTCGATAAAATTGGTTCCAAAAAATAAAATTACTTGGTCTAAGACAAATTTATGCCACTTCAAAAGCTTATGTTTCTAGCTTGCCGTCTCTAGTTATAGCGGACGAGAAATTCAATTCTGAGCATTGAATTATATACTATCTATTGATTCATCTTTGTTTTACCCCATTTTTGCCATTTTACAAGAAACGCAAGTTCTAGCGTTTGATTCATCTTTGTTGTACTTGTACTTTTTTCCAAAGTGTCTTCTTGGTCATGCAATCTCTAGATCTGGTTCTTATCACTGCTTCTAAGATATACAGTTTTGGCTCTTCATTATATCTGCAATGGAAAATGTTTAGCATCTAGATTCTTTTGTCTGTTATTTTCGTCATGGTTTAATTAGAGTTTATTGCCTAGTGTATTTTCTAAAATAAATTCCATTTGTCGTTCCGCTTCCTCCATCTCACATGTCAACTCAAAGCTTGGTGTTCACTGCCTGATGTCTTCAAATTACTAGTATTTCTATTACCATATATTAACTGGAATCTCAACTATGTATATATATAATATATATATGTATATATATATATATACACACACACACACACACACACACACATACAAGATTATATAGAATATTTGTTTCAGTGTCGATGTTATAAAAGTCAGCTTGGCCCGATGTTCTCCCAGGAAAACTGGAAAACAGCTTGAGAAACTAGTCAGTTATATACTAACAACCGTGCATAAAAATTGGCTCAAAGCCTCTGCGAAACTGTTGACAAAGTGTGGACCTGTTGGCTTTTTATGTGAAAAAAAAATAGAATAGATTATGTTAAGACTTGAAGCTTTATGGAATATTCTTGACAAATATATTTGGCGAATATATTATGTTGAGGTTGAGGTGGATTTCAGTGGAAAGGAGTCTACATTGGATGGATATGATCATATCTTGATCAGAATCCCAGTTTTCACTAGATATATTTCTATATCCTTAGTTCTACTATGTAGCATAATCTGATGGTAGTAATAAGTTTTGGTTTGTAGTCTGAATTGGCTGCTGCTTTCATGCAGATACTGATTGATGTTCATAAAAGGGCATTACTTGTTTATGGGGACTTGTTCACATGCTTGTTAGACTACTTGGGACTTTATGGTATCTGTTCTTACTAATCTTTGTAATTTATTCTTTTTCTTATCATTGTAGGAAACGATTGGGTCGAATTATGTGGATAATCTATGGAAGCTAGGTGGAAGATTTTATTCACAGGAGTGACAAGATCTCCCTAGAGCAAAAGGGAGTAGATTAAAACTTCGTAACTTGTAATTTCAAGTGAATCTATCAGTTAATAAAAAATTAATTCATATTGTCACTTGAATTATTGTGAAAATTGTATAAGTAATAAACTAAGTGCTGGTGACGTACAATTCTCAGATTGTAAAGCAGAAATAGTGCTGAAGAATTACACATTATAAATACAGGCTTAATCTCCTTTATTCTAATTCTTCAAGCTTAATTTGCCTCTTAATGCAATTTTTAGCTTCATCTGCCTCTATGAGAGTCCTTTTAAAGCTTGTTGCTTGTTAATATCCTGTGACTCTCGATCGACTTGACCACCTGAAGGCAGGCAAGAAATGAAAGCACGACCAAGAGGAGGTCCCAAAATACGGTTCCTAAGCTCTTTCGACCCGATTCTAAGCATTCAATGTGAATCAACTTTGCTGATTAGTTCTTGTATCTTTCTTATGCTTCAACTACACTAGAAGTCAAAGCCTAATGTACCAGTTGTTATGCAGATGGTAAACATCAGATTCGACTCCGGGCTATCTAATGGAACATGCTATCTAACTTGTTATCTCATTAGAAACAAGAATCCAACTCGAAAAGACGTCTTTGTGCAAGGAAAGGAACCAATAAATATCAAATTTCTAGTCATAAATTTCATCAATTTTTATAAATTAGCTGATGCCCACACAGATACACAAAATTAGCAGTAAAAATTCATAACGCCGCTAACTGAACTCAATTCCATTTTAAAGTGTTAGCATATGTTCAACATCAACAATCAAAAAGAAACTTCACGAACTAAACTTCAGCATCAGTATTAAACATCCAGCCAGTAAATGCCAAAAAGGGGCTTCATTAAACGCCAAAAAGGGGGCCCAAAACATCATATCAAGCACCTGAACGTATAACATAAATACATTAATCTCATAAAAGATTCTTAGTTATAAAGGAAAAAAGGCACCAAAAAGCACAAGTAAATGCCATATCTCATACCAAAATGTCCAAAAAAGAGCAACATCTCCGTGCAGCTAGTTCCGGTACAGCTTTACCGCAACACATTCATGTATCTGCAAGAAACAAGAAATCATTCCAAGGTACAAAGATGAACAACGTGAAAAAAATAAAAATTATACTCCTCTCACGTTGTCACTCCGTGGCTGTGTCTTTTCATTAGATAAACTATATTCCTTCATTATCCACAATACGTCATTGGGATTTGGATTTTTGGGGACAAATTTGAATGACTTTATGTTGAACACAACATTGTCATCTCCCTTGATATGTGCAACATATCCACTTGCACGAATCCATTTACCGCCCCATTCCCCAGGAATTGATCGAACGGCTTGACTGTTAGAAAAGCGCCGCACTGGGGTAAAAAAGTGTAGTACGCCCGGCTCTGCGTGAATATAATTGTCTGCAAATAAAAAACACAAAAAAGAAAGATACGAAATTATGTTGATATTGAAATATGATTAAATTAATGTACTTAAAATACAAATTCATTTTCAATATGGTCAAGCCAGGCTTTATTCCTGTAGTTTGGGAAGTGTATTGTGTTTGCCGTAAATATATACCTCTCTCGAGAGTGCATTTATGTAACATCTCATTGTAAACAAATAATTGAGAAATATCATTATTTTAGCCAAACAACTGTCTATTAAATTGGTGCTATAATAGCTTAAAGAAAGTATTATTTTGCATACGCCTCAAAGCTACAAATTCTACCTTCCAATTCAATTATATATGCAATCATATTTTTCCGAGTTCAGATCCATTGGCTTCAAATTCCAGTCCCATGGCTATTGTCCTAATAAAATATGGGAGCCATTATTTTCATCCACCATTCTTATATATGTATCCCACTCTAAATTCATCCCTATTAAAATTTTAATAAAGTACTATATTCATATACATTATATGCCAATATTATCCTTATTAAATTCATTCATTTAAACACTATATATCCACGCTACTTTTATATATCTATCCATTCTAAATCTATCCCAAGTACAATTTTAAAAAAGCACTGTATTCAAAACCAAATTATTTATAAAAAAACAAAGTCTGTATGTATAGTAAGATCTTATTGACTCTTTTTGTATATGCATGGGAACTAAATAGAATTTTGGAGTTTGGGATGTTTGATAGCAGAGGAAATGGCTATTGCGGTGCTATTGAGAATGCATGAATGTGTCAAAAATCAGAACAGTTATTTCCATTGGGGAATGACCTATTCTAATACATATGAAGAAACAGACCAAATTGCCATTGTAAAGTAGCTTTTGATTTTATTCAAAGTAATCTCCAGTCCAGGTGCTAGAGTTCTATGTTGCACTACTAAGCAAAATAGCATTACGAGCAAGTCGTATCTGACTTTGTTGAGGCGAATTTTTCAAAGGATCATAGCAAATATATCCAAGCATCCTCATGACTTCATTTATTATTAACGAGTTTCAGATATGGACTATGTGTTGTGGTGAAAAATTCGTCTATACTAACTGTTACAATTACATTAATATTATATAAGAATGGGATCTATTTTTATAATGGTTAAACATATTTCATGCTAGGAAATTGTCGAGATTTGCAAATAAAGTCCCACGACGGCTAGACTTGAAGATAATCTTGAGTTTATAAAGGAACTTTTACTCTATGTAATAGATTAATTTTCTGAATGAAACCCCACAAATCAACATGCCTTTAGAATCAGTATACATCTATACTAAATGTATCACACGAAAATTCATTGTTACAATTACATTAATATTATATAAGAACTCAGGAATTATTGGTACCTGCTATGTGTTGTGGTGGAAAGTCATAGAAATTGATTTCATGGAAACAATTCTTCTCGAGAGGCTCGTTTCTGAGCCTCTTGGCCAAAAATTGAATCACCAACCTTCTATCGTTGGGGTTAAAACCAGCATCCAGAGCAGGGGCAATGGGAGGGATATTTTCAGGGACCACATTTTCAGGGAGCACCACCGTGCGATTCTCAGACAGAACATCATGAAGGACCGTGGGAGCGTTCCCCACATTTTCAGCGAGTTCCTTTGAAGGGTCCCCAACAACCGGACTCTCGAGATTGGAAACATGTTCATCTAAGTTGACACGGGAATCCTCATTCAGATTGGTAGTATGCCCAGCTCCATTGAAACCAGACCCAAAATTGTTTGTAGGATTGGGATGGTTATGAGTGTTGTAAAATGGATTGGCAATCAACAGATAACGACTATTGATTATCAAACTCCATGTCGGGCCACTGTTTTCCGGATTTGCCATTGTGAAACTTGATTCAAGCGAAGAAGAAGAGGAAAGATGAACAATAGGAACAAAAAAAAAAAGGAACTGCAGTTGGCAAAACCAGAAAATAAACGAAACAGTGAAGAAACTTAAGGAAAAGGAAGAAGAAGTAACGAAACGAAAATGAAAATGAAAACGAAACTAAAAGGAAGAAAAAGTAACGAAAATGAAAAAGGCACGTAACTTTAGGAGCCTAGGCCATCACCTCATAAGCCTGTCCAATGCCAGTCTTAGACCTGACAATACTTTCTTGCATCTACTGTCAATAACCTTTATTCTTGCAATAACTATTCATATTAAAATTTCTGTCCTTTCGTTGGTCCCTTCTTAATGAAGACATCTATGAAAACCTTTTAGAGATAAGTAAGGTTATCTTTAAATTTTTTATAATTAACCTCAGTGAAGTTTGTTTAAATTTTATAAATATTTATTTTTCAAAAATTAATTATGTTATTTGAATTTAGTCGATTTTTTTCCTTCCATTAACTTTGTAAACAAAAAAATGCCATAGATTTGCCATGATATATAAATTATTATCTCACTTGTGTAATGTATCTAATTTGTAAAGAAGAGCCAACCATATATAGATAGACATCAAATCCCTAACAATATTCTTAAAAATCGAAATAGTATAAAAAAAAAGTGTAGAATAAATGAATATTTTTCCCAAAAATCAAACCGAATTTGGGTCAAACTTTAACAAATTTCCACTTGGAGACAATTTTCACTACAAGGCAAAATCTGACTCTTCAACAAGAACATTAGCCAATTCTTCAACAACAAAAAATTTCAATCTCTTTCACAAAATCCAACTAGGGTAAATGAATTCAAGCATTTCTAATCAAAATTATCTCGAATCCCAAAATTTGCTTGATTTATTGACGCAAGCAATAAAATCACAAAATAAATCAACAATTATTAAACAGGGCAACACCATGCCCTGAAACGGAATCATTACCATAAAATGCTTTTATTGAAGTTTTTCGCTAGATTCAACACCTTCAATCACGCTTCAATTATTTTTAAATTCTAATTTTTTATCACATTACATTTTAACTAGCATTCTTGTTTTTGACCTTTTATTGATTTAGAATGTTAAGTCTCTAATAACAATTTTCGTCAAAAAAAAAAAAAAAAGTTATCTATTTAATAGTAAATTAGACGATTCCAAGAAAATAGTTTGTTGGACTGATTTGCTAATGAGTATCCACATTGAGGACTAAATTTGCAGTTTTCCCTTTAAATTAATTAAAAGTATCTTCGTGTTTTTTTCCCTTTAAATGGCCTTGAAGTAATTATCTATTTTATTCCCTTGATGGATACGTCACGCACCTCCCTTACACTTACTCATACACTTATATAAACACAAATCTTTCTCCCTACAAAAACCCAGAAACCTCCCATCCTTTATTTCATTCACAACCGATTCCCAGATCTAGGATTTTACGATGCAGTCTATAACCATCGGAAAATATCAACCTGAGGATTATACGCATGAAAAACTTTATTATGATGATTACTATAGGATAGTCGGTCCTGATTTTGTTTTCCACCCTACTGACAATCAAATTATTGTAGGTTACTTGATCAACAAAATCAAGAACCAGAAGATGCCTCTCCATTGGATTAAAGTTGCTAATATATACGAGATCGACCCGGAGAAACTTGCTGGTGAAATCATCTCTTCTTCCTTTCACTATATATATTGTTCTTCATTGTTTCTTGAAAAATTGTTGCTGGTACAATTATTTTTTCCCATCTCAAATTTTGTGTTATTATACAAGGATGTCAGGAAAATGATATTTCTTTTATTTGATTCCCAGATGAATATGGGCAGACTATAGAGAAAATTTGGTACTTGTTTACATTAAGGGATAAAAAGTGCCAAAACGAGAAAATAAGTTTATCTACAATTGATGGGTATTGGCAAGTAGAAGGAGACGATGAAAACGTCAAAGAAAATGGTGAAATTGTTGGATTTCGAAAGACGTTTCACTTCTACAAGGAAAAACCTGATAGCAGTACTAAGACATGTTGGATTATGCATGAATTTAGAGCTATTGATCCTCTTCCCCCGAAATACAGTCATGTTGAAGGACAAACCAAGGTACCTTTTTTACTTTATAAAATTAATTCTGAATTAGTTTTTGAATTTCTAAATTACACATCTTGTAGTTGGAGAAGGATTGGGTTTTGTGCAAAATATGCAACACGGAGATTGATTCAGAATCATTAGAATGGGTTGAAGACCCAGATTATGTCTCAGAAGACGAGGAAGAAGCAGCTCCATGAAGAATTCTATTGAGTTTTTAAATAAAAGATTTTGAGTATTATCCAATTTCTGTATTTCGTTCGTTCGTTCCTCTGCTTAGATTAAGATCCCACTTTGACAAACTTTAATTTCTATATTAAGGGGGTCTGTCCTGCACCTGCATATGTTTTTAAATGTTTGGAAATATCTCTACCGTGGTTGTTGTTTAGTATATGATTAGTGCATCAAGTACTCTGGCTCAGCATTTGCGTGAATCTGAAAATTGTCATTGGCTTTTTGTAGCTTATATGTTTGTCAGATTTGGAGGCTGACTATTTGAACCCATATGAACTAGCATCTCGCATAAATGCTGTAATTCTATTTCTCGTAACAGGACATTGGTTCTTGATTCCTGATGACACTGCTTCCTGCATACTATAATGTGAAGAAGTAAGTTTCTGTCACACTGTATTCTGGTGATTTTATCCAGGAGGACAGAAAAAGACTCCTACAAATGATTTTATGTTGTCAAGCGAACTGATTTGAGGCATTCACTAAATTCTGGTGTTATGAAGCCTCCATTTGGCTAAATTTATAAGTAATTTATAAAAATTTCATTTTCAACCACATATTGAAATGGACCACAAGTACTGAGGATCAAGTAAGGGATTGGATTAGAGTTCAAAGTACCAAACACTGGGCACAAGACCAAAAAGAGTACATGACATTCTCAACGAATCCATAGGAAGTGATTCCATTTTTATGTTCACTTATCTACTTCTCATTTCTATTAACTAATAAATTAAACCGTTCATAAATTCTTCTCAAATGGAGAGCAAGTTATAAATTACCAAATGTTGCTTTTTGATGTTGTGGTTGGTTTACATTACATTAAAAACGTAGAAGTAAAGATTAAGGATTTTTAATGGTGTTTGCTGAAGATCTTGAATGTATGACTACGAACTTTAGAGCTTGGACAGAGCACAGAATCTAAACATCATAAGTTAATGCTGAAGAGTCATTCTTCCTTATAAAAAGTGTTCTATTTTCAATACTTGATGGTTTGTTACATTTATACATGCCGGTAACTGTATATGTTGGACGGAGCTTTAGAAAGAAAACCGAGGTGACTAAAATTTTCAACCTTCTACAAATGACCCAAACAAAATCAAAACAAAGATTTATACCTTGAGAACGGGTGACGGGAAAGAAATCAAGAATACTCTAAAGTATTTTGGGAACCTATTTGGAAAAAGATTATTAGTTCATGTTTTTCAGTGGATACAGATCCACAAAATTGGGTATCTGGAGGAAGTAGTAGCTTGAGCCTTGATGTTTAAAATGGAGTTCCCAAACATAGTTGTTTGAAGTTGTTCATTGACTAATGGAGAACATGTCTTCTTAGTTATGGTTAACCTAGTAAGTTTTTGGATATTGCACCTTTATTTTGGTAACGGGCAACCTAGTAAGTTGGAGTAGTAAGAAACATGTAGTGGCAAGGCCAAGTGAAGAAGTAGAATCTTGATCGATGGCATTGAGTATTTGTGAACTGTGTGGCTTAAGTGTGTAATGAAGAACTCAGGGTGCTTAACGAGACTGTATTTGTTATAACAAGGCAACAATCAACATCTTTCAACCATATTTAGCATGATTGCACTAAACATGTGGAGATATATGCGGGTCAATTTTTTATGTCATGCATCCCTTCAGAAATACCATTGGTGAATGTTCTTATGAAGGACTTTCCAAGAAAATAAGTGTCAAGAATTATTAAGCAAGCTTGGTTGATCCAAATTGTGAGGGAGTGTTGAAGATCTTGATTGTATGACTTAAGATTCTTATCACTTGCACAATTCAGAAGGAATCAAATAGGATCATTGGCTATTAGTGATCCTTCACCCAATACAATTAAACAGTTTATTTCCCTAAGTTGGCCGATTACATTTGCTTGTATATTATGTAATATACTCCGATTCATAATTTTCTTTATATCACTATAATGCAGCCTTGGTTGCAGTTCATTTTTCCTTTGAATTCCGTGCAAGTTTTACTAATTCTTATCAACGTTCAATCCTCTTGTTTTTGCGCGCTAGATGTTTCCTTATGGATCTATGTTACATGAGATTGAACATTAACTCTGTTAAGTTTTTCCATTTGCATTATAGATACATGATACGTCAGCATCTTATTGATGTCACCGAAGTTTTTAGAGTTCTTAATGCCGAGAAGACGGCTCGGATTTGCAAGCTAGGGTTTTATATAGTTTTCTTCGCCGTAGTCGTTGCCAGGTTTGTACAAGACTCTTTGATGGTTAACTTTTCAATTAATAAGGGTGCATGTACTTCTTGCTTAGTGTTATGCTTTTTAAATGTTTGATTTTTATTTGGGGATAGAACTTTACACTTAAAACAAACGCTTGCTTTACAAGAGGTCTTTGTTTGAATTGGATTGGCTCTGACCTCGTATAGTTTAAACTTTACAACATTGTTTTGGTCACTGTTTTTTACCTATTTTTATAATTTCATTTCTGCAAAATACTCTATTTACTTTTGAGGATTCAATTATTGCATTTGTTTATAGGAGATTTACACTGCTGATTTGCTATCATAACTAACTGATGAGGATTTTGTTTTCGAAACATTGCAGTGTTGGTCCCAACCTTGGTTCTCAACCTTCCACTATATTGCACAATGAGTCCTCAACAATGGAAACTATCTTAATCTTTATTAAATCGTCACGTACACCTCAAATGTTCTACTTTCTAAAGCTGAATTTTGTTTCTCAACTTGGAGCAATGTCTGAAACTTGGAGTGAGACGTGTTTACACGATGGCACTTGTTGATTTAATGGAAATTCAAATGCTTTCTTTCATTGGACTGACTGTGGAAATAGAGTGAAAGGTTGATTACTAACTTGCTACCAGGACAATATGTTGGAGACCAATGCTCCAATTTTCCCTTTATTTTTATTTTGCTTAAATGTGTGCGCAATAGCATATGGCATAACAGTCCATAATATCAGTAAAATCTCTTTCTTTGCCGAAATTCGGTATTAATATACTTTTTTAGGATGTTTGGTAAGAAAGATTACATCACACACAATATTATAAAGAAAAAAAGCTAAAATTTTGTTCATTATATTGTCTTATTCTATCTAGCTTTGTATTCCAAACGTGCGCTAGCTTGTCTTCCTTCTTTAGTCTTCTTGCTTACATGATAGCAAAATTGCAGGCTCGCCTTTTCCGTTATAAATGCTGTATTCAATGAGGATGATGACATGCGTGGATTCAGTTTATCTTGAATTTTCATCAGTTTTTGCTCGACTTAATTACACTACCTTGCAGGGTGATGATCCCCAATGTCTGATTAGTTAGCTTTTAGTTTTGGTACATTGTATTAGATAGAATAAGATAGTACAATGTACAAGATTTTTTTATTTTTTTTTAGTCTATTTTAATACGAGTTACTATTATTTAATTCGCGGTATGCAATGCAACATTGTCATAATTCTGCCAATGTCTCCAAATCTTTCTAAAGCATAATCAACCCTTGAGTTTGTATTGACTAGATGGTTGGAGGATAATAAATGAAGTTCGACTAGTCTGAGTGGAGTGACATACATTTCATCCGAGTTCCCAATTTTATCCTCTACAAACATGTTTAAAGGACCGAAATGTCCCTTCCAAATAAATGAGTCAAACCAACCTCTTTTGACTTACATTAGCAAAGAATCAATTTTTTTTGGAAGAACAGCGGTAGCTTTAATAGCTAACATCCAACCCATATGGTAACTTGTGAGAATAAGTCTTTATTGAGAAACGAAAATTGTGTGATTTGACATACAAACTATAATTGACACATAGACGTTGAAAAAGGAAAAGTGAAAACAAAAAAGTTTATATACATATTGAAAAAGAAAATAAAAAAGGAAGTTGCATGTGTAATTGACAAAATGCATGTGTATAAAAAGAAAAATGAAAAAGAAGGTGTACGTGTAATTGACAAACCCACGTACACAGTGATTAAAATTTTGCTCACATTTTACAGGAATTAAAATTAAAGTTAAAATCAATAATTAACCACATTTTGGTTCCATTTTAGGGAAAAAAATGTATTTTTTATTTTTATACATTTAATCACGCATTTTTCAATAAAATAATATTACACGTAAATTCAAAAAAAAATTCTTATTTTTAAACCACATATTCTCCAAAAAATCGTTATTCTAAAATCTTTTTTTTTTCAGAATCTATTTTTAATGAAACTTAATTGGAGACTTAATTTTAACCACATATTTTATGGAATTAATAACTTTTCAATTATGCATTTACCAATTTTTATCAAAATTTACTAAAAAAATGATTTTAACCCCGCCAGAAGAGGCTATATTGTATCAAATTCACGTCCCTTTCGAAAAAGATTCTAAAAATATTTGGAAAGCAGATTTTTGACAGGATACAAGTAACTAGCATTCTTGTTTTCGACCTTCTATTGATTTAGAATGTTACGTCTTTAATAACAATTTTCGCCAAAAAAAAAAGTCTTTTGAGACACAAAACAATTTATTTGTTCTATCACATTTCTAAAAATTAATAAATAGAAAAGTGAGATAATTTTCTCTCATTTCAAAATATTTAAAAGTAAATTGACTTTTTATTTAAAAAGTTATCTATTTAATAGTAAATTAGTCGATTCCAAAAAAAAAAAATAGTTTGTTGGACTCATTTGCAAACGAGTATTCATATTGAGGACTAAATTTGCAGTTTTCTCTCTAAATTAATTAAAAGTATATTCATGTTCGTTTTCCTCCATTTCGTTTTCGTTTTCGTTTCATACTTTCGTAGACAACAAACACAAATCTTCCCCCCTATAAAAACTCAGAAACCTTATATTTTATTTCTCATCTCTTGCTTTCGTTCAAATTCACAACCGATTCCCAGATCTAGGATTTTACGATGCAGTCTAAAACCATCAGAAAATATCGACCTCAGGATTATTCGCATGAAAAACTTTATTACGATGATTTCTATAAGATGGCCGGGCCTGATTTTGTTTTCCACCCTACTGACAATCAAATTCTTGTATTGTACTTGATCAACAAAATCAGGAACCAGAAGATGCCTCTCCATTGGATTAAACTTGCTAATATATATGAGATCGACCCCGAGAAACTTGCTGGTGAGTCCTTTCATGCTTCTTCCATCTTCAAAACTTGTTTCTTGGATATTTTCTGGTATTATTTTTTCCCTCAAATTTTATGATAATTTTTCTTTTAATTTGCGCATTACAGATGAATATGGGCAGACTACAATGAAAATTTGGTACTTGTTTACAGTAAGGGATAGAAAATACCAAAATGAGAAAATAAGTATATCTACAATTGATGGGTATTGGCAAGTAGAAGGAGACGAAGATGAAAGCGTCAAAGAAAATGGTGATATCGTTGGATTTCGAAAGACGTTTCAATTCTACAAGGGAAAACCTGAAAGCAGTACTAAGACATATTGGATTATGCATGAATTTAGAGCTATTGATCCTTTGCCTCCGAAATACAGTCATGTTGGAGGACAAACCAAGGTGCCTTTTTTACTTTATAAAATTAATTCTGAATTAGTTTTTGAATTTCTAAATTACACATCTTGTAGCTGGAGAAGGATTGGGTTTTGTGCAAAATATGCAACACTGAGATTGATTCAGAATCAGGAGAATGGGTTGAAGACCCAGATTATGTCCCAGAAGACGAGGAGCTCCATGAAGAATAATAATAATAATAATATTATGTGGGATGTTTAATGTTTGTTTGATGTCTATTTTCTATTGAGTTTTTAAATAAA
The DNA here is from genome assembly GCA_903798405.1 of Fraxinus platypoda. Taxonomy (NCBI): domain Eukaryota; kingdom Viridiplantae; phylum Streptophyta; class Magnoliopsida; order Lamiales; family Oleaceae; genus Fraxinus; species Fraxinus platypoda. Next base: position 2,756 of record CAIGRT010056261.1, on the reverse strand, counting down.
GGATATTGAGTATTATCCAATTTCTGTAGTTGACTGTTTGTTCGTTCCTCTGCTTAGATTAAGATCCCACTTTGTCAATTAAAATTTTTATTGACTTATGATCTTATTTTCAGTATACATAAAATCATATTGAAAAAATAAAAAATAATAAAAATTGTTACTTTATTGTTCTCGTCATTAAACAAAATTTTAGTGCACTTTAATTTTAGTGCCCATCCACACAATGAGAACTTTTAGACGAAACGTGTAAACTATGACAATACACTTGGTTACACTATAAACCCCAAAATTAGATTTTTGAACAAATTTTGCCTTGCATTCTGATTTTTGAACTTTGCCCGAAAGTATGTATTTTTTGATATTATTTCTAATAATATTTTTTAAAGTACGTATGTGGGTTTTCACTTTCTTATTTTCTAAATATTAGTTTATTTGAACTTTAGAAAAAAGTAAAAAATAAAAAGGCATGTGCCTTTAGGAGCCTAGGCCCGCCTGAATTTGCAATGAAATAACATAAATTTGAAATACAGTCTTTAAAAAAATGATTGGAAAACCAAGGAGTGAAATATCATAACCACACGTCACGAGTTAAATTGCATGACTCGATATTATAATATGTGTAGATATATAATATGTGTGTGTGGAGATTGTGAGTGAAATATCATAACCACACGTCACGGGTTTGTCACAAGTATTGACAAGGGTGGTCTAGGCAACTGAAAATGTATGTGCATGTGTCCTCTTTCATATTATAAGACTACTAATCTTCAATTGTAGCTTTTGACTTTCTAAAGTTGCAATTGATATATCCATTAATTTTTACTGCTAAGTCAACCCAAGATCCCTATCATAAATTGGTACATTCATAAATTGGTGGGTGTGGCGTTTGGGTTGTTCCGACAATGTTGGCGGACGAAGGTGGTGATTTTTGTGTGGTGTAACAAGGATTACATACACGAATATTAACATAAAGTATAAGTTTCAATTTCAAAAATTTATGAGTCGTGAAAAGATTAAAATATGATATAATTTACAACATTGTAAAAAAAATTATAAACATTGTAATTTGCCAACAAAATTACACATGCCAAAATATTACATATACTATAATGTGTCAGAAAAATTTACATAGACTAGACAATATTTTCCAGCATCTTAGAATACTCTTGATTGTATTAACGCTTCTTCTTTCTAAGAAGTGAAATTTGAAATATTTTCAACCACGTCCTTCATAGGATGTTCTTGTTATGGAAGAAGAATCGAAGAGGAAGGTTTGAGAAACATGATAAATACGTACAAATTTTCCAACTTGTCTTAATTAAAAATCATTGTTGAACCAAAAGCTAAAGTTTATCAGTATGAACAACTATATCGTCGCTGATTAGCCACATAAATATTTGTGTTGTACCAATGGATCATCGGCGGTGGATTACAGACCACACTTTTACATAAAAAATTCACACTTTTGCTTAAAAATTACTGGGAGAAATTTCCATAGTTAAAGGCCGTTATCAACGGAATTTTCCTTGCTGATGACGCATTGTTTTATAGCTAATTGTCTCTATGTAATTTTTGACTTTTCACAACAGATTAAAAAAATTTTTGAGACAGTGAAGTATATTACTAAGGGATAAAAACAGATTTCATCATATCATGAATGGTACTTGATCTTGTGAAGATTATTGGTAAACTTCATTGGTTTGCTCCTTGGTAGTGAACATTGCTGTCATTTTGAGGACTGAACCTTGTCAATGGTTTGATGGATTCAATCACGTATTCAAGAGAACGATTGGATGCACATCATGAATTGAACATGATACATTTTGTCTTAACTAGGCTACAAACAAAAAATTTACTCACAATTTTTTCTTGCTACAACATATTTTCCACTATTATGTAGTATTTCATTAATTTATAAGGGATAAAGCTTAAATTGTAATAAAAATATACGTTACAGGGACTAATTTGAGAAAACTAAGAAGTTTGATGACTAAAATGGAACAATGTATAAGTCGAGTGACTAACACCCTCTAAGGCTCTAACCCTTCTGGCCCGGAATTATAGTTTCAGAAGGACTCGAAGGGAGCCGATCACTCTCTCTCTCTAAAAAGTTAAAAACATTATGCCGTCCGTAAAGCCCTTTGCGACCATCGCCGGCACGATCCGAACCAGACTGTCTCCGTCGCTTCGGACCCGGGGAGGAGGCTGGAATGGGCCGAGTCGGTGGGCTAGTCCGGGTCATGAGGAGCGGCCCAAGGGATACCTATTCAACCGGACGCCCCAGCCGCCGGGACAATCGCGAAAGTGGGAAGACTGGGAATTGCCCTGCTACGTCACCAGCTTCCTTACAATCGTCATCCTTGGAGTGGGCCTCAACGCCAAGCCCGATCTCACTATCGAGACATGGGCTCACCAGAAGGCACTCGAACGGCTCGAAATTGAGTCGGTCCAGACTCAACACGCTGAATCTGATTGAAAAGTGTTTTCCATTACCTGGGGTCCCTTTTTCTAGACTGGTTCTGTTTTTGGAATCGTGAAACTTATGTAGTTGGTTTTATTTGGAAAATAAATATAATCTATTTGTGAATGTGGAGTGAAATTCTCTACTATTGATTTACTGTAAATTTTGGGATTTTAACTTTTCGCTGATTATGATTATATGATTTCTTGTATTTGTTATAAGTCTGAATTTTTTGAGGGATTTACTTATATCCAACTCCATAGAATTTCGTCTCAGCGGTTCGTCTCATGTGAAA